>SDVV010021144.1:916-13185 GCA_016164225.1 Gammarus roeselii | reverse complement strand
ACGAACCACATGGTGCGCCTGATCCGATGACCAAACCCTTTATACAAAGTAATCTTTCAGATATTCCGAAGTTCATTGTTAAACTGTTAAAAAATTGTAATGTAGCACAGTCTGGACTTACCTGCTTGAAGTATTTTTTCACATTTCTCTTATAGACATATATTTTGTTTTTAATTTGCTCACCGATGATGCATTCCGATCCAGTGGTGTGTGGCATCAAATCCCGTGTACAAAGTCGTCTATAGCTCACGTGTTTACACTAATCGTCAATGGAACTGTGTCAGACATAATCTTTCGAGTGATTTACAGCAAACAGAGGTGACACCTCACTGAATAGATTACTATGTTCTATCAGTACACGAGATAGATAAACTATGTTTGGTTATATACTATTAGGTACGAGTATTTATATTGACTGGAAGAAAACTTTTTAAATATGCTCCCATATGCATCCCGAGCGCAGGTTAGGTTATGTCGTCGCGCTTTTTCAAACGACCTTTTTCTTCGACTTTCTCCTACCTCTTCTTTCCATTCCTGCTGTTCACTTGCGCGAGGTTCCTTATCTCTGTGCCTGTACTGGCCAGAACTCGTGCATGGAATCCCAATTCCACATGTCTTTTGTTCCACTGACTGATGAGCGCATCGGTTCTACTCTGATAATAATGCTTTGACGGAGGATATCCAGTACTCAATTGACACTAACACAGGCTGGTGCCATTTGTGCTCTTTTGTATATTCAATCAACCTGTCCGAGAAATTTTAAAAACTTGTTTGTTGCCGAAATCTATAAAGTTTGACTGCGTAATCTGTAATTTATTGCACCAAGATGGATTGATTGAGACAGGAACACAGAGGCACCTGCATCATTGATGTATTAGTGAGCAATAAAAGTAGTCGGGTATTATTGAAAATTTAATGCTCCGTGAATCTCATCTATGCTGTCGTTTGCCTAAGACCTGTGCCAAGTTGCGATCCTAATATAGGAGAAATAATCATAAGTCTAACACGATATGTAACAATCCATCTGAACCTTGCACTGAAAACAAGAGTTTCTAGTCTCCTTTTTAATCAGTTCTTCCTGAACAATTTTATATTAAACAAATTATATCATGGACCACCTATAGGACATTTCATCGTGAATCAAGAGAGGATTTTGCTTCGTGGTGTACTCACTCATTTGCACAAATTAACCCCTTCTTTGCGGAAAATAAAACCGATTTTTCGAAAGTGGTTCAATGAGTATAATAAGACAGAACTTTTAAGTATATGTTCATTCTTCCACAGGTTTTGAAGTGATGGGACAGTAGAGTTGTGAAGCCCTAATCAAAGGTAGTTTGAGAATTTGAGGTTGTGATTCATGTCATTGGTATTCTCTAAACAGTGCGGCTATGATATACTGGGTGTAGGTAGCATCGAACACGAGAGTAGTCGCACACTCCGGCGACCATGTCCTTTCCTGTAGCAGCGAACGCCTCCGCTAAAGCAGCTCTTAGAAAGTCGAGCGTGTTGTGGACCTGCATTTTGGTCTTGGCCTCGATCACACCCCAGAAGAAGTTGTGAAGGGGTTACAGTCGGGAGAGTGGGGCGGCCACAATTGCATGACGACATCTCCAGCGAGGTGACGTCATGCCTCTGTCCTGATATCATTGAACTATCTTAGATCGGACGATGTTTATTCCCAACCGGCGCCGAGAGAGCAGGTTGGGGCTAAACAACAACCAGGAGGTGCTGGTTAATATGCTGGAGCCATGGATGAACAACAACCAGGAGGTGCTGGTTAATATGCTGGAGCCATGGATGAACAACAACCAGGAGGTGCTGGTTAATATGCTGGAGCCATGGATGAACAACAACCAGGAGGTGCTTGTTAATATGCTGGAGCCATGGATGAACAACAACCACGAGGTGCTGGTTAATATGCTGGAGCCATGGATGAACAACAACCACGAGGTGCTGGTTAACATGCTGGAGCCAAGGATAAACAACAACCACGAGGTGCTGGTTAACATGCTGGAGCCAAGGATAAACAACAACCACGAGGTGCTGGTTAACATGCTGGAGCCATGGATGGACGCGATCGCCGCCGGATGCATCTACGTCTTCGAACTGGCCCCCGCTCCTAAACAACACAAGGCCACTGCAACCTAAACGTGACTACTCAACAATGTTTCTGACCACTTGTCGCCGGGTCTATTTTTGGGGAGTGATAAGGGTAAGCGAGAATTTCTGTGCTCACTCCATCTTTCGACCAGAGATCATCTAGGTCATCAGTGGGGAAAAGTACGGTTGTATGGGACGACATTCGGATGCTGGGAGAGGTTAGTAAATTCGTCAGCGTATGAGAGGATGTTAACGCCTGGACCTAAATTGATCGGAAGATTTCGATGAACAATGTTTAAAAAAGGAGAAAGGGTTGCTCCTTGTGTGGCACTCCGTACGGGAACATCCATTATTTGGATGTGGTCACATTATAAGAAATACGGGCTTTTTGTCCTCAGTTGTTGTTCGTCAGCCACTTCTTATCACCTCTTATAGTTTGAAGGCATGTCCGTAGTCAGGAGATAAGGACGAACCGAAAGACAATGTCTGGGGCCTTTTATATCCATAGCAGCTGCGACGGATCAAATGGAGAGGGGCTGAGGGCATGGGGCAAAGGGCAAGGGATTTTATTAGAGTACGTTGTAGTTTAACCCCCGTAGTTGATATGTCAGCATTTCAACAATAGAGAAAAGGAATGAGAGGTAATAAACGGGGCTACCATGCATGAGGGCCACCTAGCACGGAATCAAAGGTAGGGAACCACACACTTGGGAACAGCAAGAATGGAAAGAAGTTAGAAGAGAGTCGAAGAGAAAGAGTCGCATGGAATAAAAGCGCGATGACTTGACCTATCCCATTCTGTGCTCGGGATGACGGAGGAGTGCAGCTTCCCCGACCTCCCTATGGTCATGCCTAGGGCTCTTGTGGCCAGAGGGCAACTAGGCAGAGAGCAAGAGGTCGGAGGGCAAGGGAGCAAAGGGCAGGTGGGCAAGAGAGCAGAGGGCAGGTGGACAGAGGACAAAGAAGCAGAGGTCAAGAAGGCAAAGGACAAGGGGCAGAGGGCAAGGAAGCAGAGGGCAGGTGGGCGAGGGAGCAGAGAGCAAAGGAATAGAGGGCAAGGAGGCAAAGAGCAGGGGAGCAGAAACCAAGGGGTCAGAGAGCAAGGGGCAGAGGGTAAGAGAGGAGAGGGCAAGGTAGCAGAGGGCAAAGAAGCAGAGGTCCAAGAAGCAGAGGACAAAGGAGCAGAGGACAAAGGAGCAGATTACCAACTAAAATGGCGAGACGAAGAACCACTCAGCGATTAGGTAATATCGCATGTAGCCAACTAATTACCGAACACCCTTGGCCTCTGCTCCCTAGGGATCTTGCCCTATGCTCCCTTTCCCTCTGCTCCCGTTCCCTCTGCTCCTTTGCCCTCTGTTCCCTTGCCTTCTACTCCCTCGCCCACTGCTCCCTTCCTCTCTACGTATTTGTCTTCTGTCCCCTTGCCCTCTGCTCCCTTGCTCTCTACCTCCTTGTCTTCTGCTCCCTTGCACTCTGGCGATTTGTCTTTTTTCCCCTAGTGCTCTGGTGGCTTCTTTTCCTCTTGCCCCTTGCCCTTTGCCTTCTTGTCCTCATCCTCCTTACCCTCTTCCTCCTTAGCTTCTGCCCATTGTCCTCGCCTCCTTTCCCTCTGCTCCCTGGCCTTCTGCTCCTTGTCTCTGCTCAATTACACTCTGCTGTTTTGTGTCCGCCCCTTGTCCTCTGCCTCCTTGTTCTCTGCCCCTTGTCTTCTGCTCATTTTCCCTCTCCTCTTTGCCCTCTCCCCTCTGTCCTTGCCCTCTGCCCCATGCCCTCTGCTCTCTGCCCTGTGCCCCTTGCCCTCTGCCTATTGCCCTCTGCCTCTTATCCTCTGTCTCTTTCCTTCTGCTCCCTTGCCTCTGCCCCCTTGTCCTCTGCCCCTTGCCCTCTGCCCTCGCGCTCTGCCCCTCATCCTCTGCCTCCTTGCACTCTGACACATTGTCCTCTGCCCCTTGCCCTCCACTCACTTGCCTTCGGCGTTTGCCCTCTGCTCCATGCCCTCTACCTCCTTGCCCGCTGTCCCTTGCCCTCTGCCTCCTTGCCCTCTACTTCCTTTGCATCTGTCCCCTTGCCATCTGACATCTCAATCTCTGCCCCTTGCCCTTTGCTCCGTGTTATCTGCCCCTTGCCTTCTGCCCTCTTGCCAAAGATGGCAAGTGGCAGAGGGCAAAGGGCAGAGAGAGGGCAATTGAACAGAGGGCAAGGGAGCAGAGGGCAAGAGAGTAGAGGGCAAGCGAGCAGAGAACAAGGAGGCAGAGAGCATGAGGCAGATGACAAGGAGTAGAGCCCTTGGCTCTGAGCCTCATTGCCCTCAGACCCCTTGCCCGCTGCCTGCTTGCCCCATGCTCCCTTGCCCATTTCCCCTCTGCCCACCTCCCCTCTGCCCACCTGCCCTCTGCTTTCTTGCCTTCTACTCCTTTGCCCTCTGCCTCTTGCAGTCTGCTCCCTTGCCCTCTGCCTTCTTGCCCCCTGCGTGCTTGCCCTTTGCCCACCCGCCCTTTGCCCACTACCCTCTGTCCACCTGCTTTCTTCTCCATTGCCCACCTGCTCTCTGCTCCTTTGTCCTCTGCTTCTTTGCCCTCTGCTTTCCTTGCCCTCTGCTCTCTTACCCTCTGCCCCTTGCTCGCTGACCCCTTGGCTTCTGCTCCCCTGCCCTCTGTTTTCTTGCTCTCTGCTCCCTCGCCCAACTGCCCACTGCTTCCTTGCCCTCTGCCTTCTTGACCTCTGCTCTCTTGTCCTCTGTCCACCTGCCCTCTGCTCCCTTGCCCACCTGCTCTTTACTCCCTTGCCCTCCGACCTCTTTTTTTATCTTTGATTGTTACATGATCGATTAATTCATCTTTTGTACTTGATCGATAACTAGATTTGATTTGATTTGAGCCTCATTTCCAACGGAGCCTCAACGTGAGTCATAATAGGCTGCCCCGTAGGGCGCGACCGTCATTGATTCAGGTAAGTTCGCACGGCCTCGCGGGCGAAAAGATTAGTCTTGTCAAGGTGAAATCAAGTACATATTTCAATTGTGGCACATTCGCGTACTAGAGCGTACAAGGAAGTAAAGGGTTAACGTGTATCTATGTAAATGTATTGTTATCTCTGTGCGTAACGGGGTGGAGAGACCACCTCACTTGCACAAGTGTTTGGGGTTTAGACAGCTTCGTATAGTCCGGTGTGTTTTTCCAAAGCGATAAGCTTTTTCCGTTAGATTGGGTCAGTGAGTAGGCTTTGTAGGTGATCGATATCTAATCCTTTAGGCCATCTGGTTGGTTCTTCCACTTATTGTTTTAGTTTGTTGTAATTGACGAGTCGCACCATCCAGCCACCCCTTCCTCCCCACGTTGCCCAGTTGGTGTCAGGAAGGTTGAAGTCGACAATAATTTCGTTTCATGGGAGGATCAGATAATTTTGTCTAACTCGTCGTACAGAAAATTTATTCCCACATTGTTATTCGTAGATTTCGGTATACTTGTTAAATTTTCTGTGTCATCCCTCCAGACTGTATAATGTCTAGATGGGTTATCTTGTATGTTTGATGTCTCACCGTTCTTGCTTGGACAAAGGCTTTCTTTAACGTACGACATCGATCTCTCTCCTCCTTTGCTCAAGAAGGTTTGCCTACATTGAACGTCATGAAACCTTTCACCGGGAAATTTCGGTCATTCATGTACAGCCATAACTTGTTGGTTCCAACAATGGCAGAGTGAAATTGTATATAAACGTCTATAATTTATAAGGTTTGTGTTGGACTAGATTCAGTATATTGCCCGCCGCTGACAATTGGGATTGTTAGAGAAAAATCCATACTAGCGTCAATATTTTGTGAGGTTCATACTGGACTAGATTTGATTTGATTTGATTTGAGCCTCATTTCCACCAGAGCCTCAACGTGAGTCATAATAGGCTCCCCCGTAGGGCGCGGCTGGACTAGATACTGCATATTGACCGACGCTGGCAACTGAGATTAGAAGAGTGAAATTGTATTCTAGTCCCACTATTTTCATAGGTTTGTGTTTTACACAAACTCGCGCTTACCCACTTTCGATTGGTTGATAATTTCAATTAGTAGACTAAATGCGTTCTTTTGATATCAAAATTTGATAACGGATTTCGAAACGAGACGATAATTTACGTCAACAACTCGCTTGAGATAAACAGGACTATTTGTTGGCTTTCCGTATCATTTTCTTCAAATCTTATTTAGATAACTTCCCTTTAAAGTAACTAATTAACTAGAAAGAGACTTTTCTAACTGCGGCTCCGGACCGCGCGCCAGGTGCTTTCAAACTGTCATCATATAATATAATGTAGCCAACAACATTATATTACGGTGAAGAAGTGTTGCAGTCATCCACTGGTATTCAGTAAGGAGACCCATTTGGACCTGCTCTTTTCTCTCTTCGGGTTGATGAGGTTGCCCGACCTGTTGAGTCAGAGTTCAATGTTTGGAACCTTGATGATGCCACCCTTGGAGACACACCAGAGAAGGTATTGCAGGACGTGCAGCGCTGTTTGATCAGCTGCAAGAGATTGGGTTGGAGGTTAAAGACAGGACGTGTGAATTAACTATCTTGGACCACTCACCTCAGGAGTTAAACCATACAGAAAGATGCTTTAGGTTGGTGCCACCTGATGTCAGAGTGGTTCCAATTAGCCAGTGTACTCTGCTGGGAGCACCACTTTCCGAAGAGGGTATAGCCGATGCTTTGAGAAGCAAGCAAGATGACTTGGAACGAATGATCACGCAATTGGAGCTGACAGAGTCACCAGGCATTTGCACTTTTGGGAAATTGCTTCTCTATTCATAAACTGCAACATGTGCTCAGACCATTGCCCGCCTATCAACATGGTGAGTATTGGAACAGTTTCGATTTGATGTTGAGGGATGCCGTCACTAGGGTGACCAACGTCCCCCTCGACTATAGATCTTGGTACCAAGCCACTTTACCAGTTAGTCAGGGAGGCCTCGGGTTCAGAAGAGCAGGAGATGTTGCCCTTCCAGCCTTCATCTCGTCGATGCATTCTGTGAGCGACAGTCGAAGCCGTCCTTTCCGATGTGAACATCGGGACTGACACAGAGGAGCTGTAGGGTGCCGTCAGGATGTGGGGGAGAGAGGTTTACAAGTGTTTACAAGTGTAAGAAGACAACAACAGGACGTTTGGCCCAAACTTGGTTGCCTTTTGATAGTAAAAAGATTAGTTCTGAAGTAGAATGTCTAAGACGGCATCTTGTGTCTGAATTTTTCTGTTTTAATAGATCAAGAAAGGGAAAGTTTGTAGAAGGAAATAGCATTTACCGATGATACTCGAAACAACTCAAATCAGCACCTGAAGATAAAGCCACCGACCCACGGTGTTGATCTGATATTGTCACAGTTTCATTCCTAGTTAAACCAATGCTGCCCGGTGTCATCGCTGAACACAGTTTTGCAACGAGCAGGTACCAATGCTGGGCACCTTTTTTACCGTGCTAGTGCCAATGCCGGGCAATAATTTAACCGTATGGGTGCCAATGCCGAACACCATTTTTCACAAATATACAGGTGAATTGATTTGATTTGATTTGATTTGATTCTCAGTTCCACCAGAGCCTCAACGCAAGTCATAATAGGCTCCCTCGTAGGGCTCGATGATCATGGATTCCAGTAGGCTCGCACGCCTCAGTGTGCGAGGAAAAAAAGACAACGCTTTCAAAGTTAGAAAAATATGAAAATTTTAGCAATGTCAGACGCACGCTGGTGCACATAAGAAAAACGCTTAGACGAAAAAACCCTACGCTTCCAATCAGTTATAACTTCAAAAGTAATATGTACGCACGCTAGTGCGTACAGGTAGCATTGTCGAGACTAGTACAAACGAGGTTTACGGCTACACGGACAAAGTCAGCTCCGACAGCAACGAAACACGACCTAGACCACCACGCGGTCCAGGTCAACCACAGTACACTTCATTTATTCAGGTAAGATTCAGACGGAAAGAGTCCTCGCCTCCAATCATTTAGAACTTCAAGAGTAATATGTACGCACGCTAGTGCGCACAAAGTTTACGACTACATGGACAAAGTAAACTCCGACAGCAATGCAACACAATGTTTACAGCTACGCGGTCTAGCTGAGTAGAGGTACCATTTAGTTATTCAAGTAAGATAAAGACTCAGGCGAAACAAATCCCCGCCTCCAACCACTCTGAACTCCAATAGTATTATGCACGGGCGCCAGTGTGCACAGATAGTATCGTCGAAATTGGTAAAAGGCTTATGGCTTCACGGATTAGATCAACTTCAACCACAACGCGTCACAGGGCTTATAGCTACGCAGTCCAGATCAACCACAGAAACTACAAATGGTCCGTGCACGCGTGAGCGAGCACAGACTGAAGAAACAACACTCATTCACAAAATCACAAACAAAAACTTCCGCACAAATTCACCAGTATTATATATTATACATGACAAAATTGTGGATCGTGAAGAAAGTAAGGGCAGGTTCGTCACGGGCAGAAAAACTGCTCGAACTATTGATTTCGCACTCACTGTTCATGCGGATAGGGTGGGGTGCGCAGAGGTCCTCTGGGTCCCAATAGAGCCCGATAAATCCCGGAGGGTAACCCAAGTCCCCGGGTCTTCCCGAGCTCCCCGGGTCCCTCGAGACCCCTCGTCTCAGCTCATCTCGGCTTGTGTCAAATCATTTCGGCCAGTCTCGGCTCGTCGCGACCAACTCGAATTGCCTCAACATGTTTCGACTGATCTCGACGCACGTCGACCGATCTCGACGCACTCGACCAGCCTCGACGCGGCTCTCCCCCTCTGCGCTAGTGATCATGTGGACTGTGGGGTGGCAGAAGTGTCTCGGGTTACAAAAGAGCCCGACGAATCCCGGAGGGTAACCCAAATCCCCCGGGTCCCCCAAGCTCCCCAGGTGCCTCATCTCAGCTCATCTCTGCTTGTCTAGAATTATTTCGGCCAGTCTCGGCTCATCGCGACCAACTCGACTCGCCTCAACTTGTTTCGACTGATCTCGAGTACCTCGACCAGCCTCGACGCGACCTTTGCCCACTGGGCCAGTAATCCGCGGGCTGTAATAGCTAATTGTTCTACTCAAGCATTTCACATATATACATTTTTCTTTTAATGGGTTTTACAACGCGGGGAGAGGGAAACAGGGGTCCCAAGGTTCAGAAGGGCCTCAAGCGGGTCCCAAAGTTTCTCAGGGGGGTCTTAAAGGGTCTCAAGGGTGTCCCAAAGGGCCCTAGAAAGGTCCAAGTGTGTCCCCCAAAATCCTCATGGCCTTCCAAGTCCCCCGGGCTCCCGAATCTTCTGTCCTCCCGAGTCCTGCGGGTCCCACGAGTACCCCCCATTCCCGGGTCACCTAGTCTTAACCAGCCTGGGTTCGTCTCGATTCGTCGCCTCGCCAGTCGACTCGTCTCCACTCGCCTCAAACTGCCTCAACTCGCTTCGTCCCCTCCACGCACAGTGTCATTCGATACTTTCACTCGCTAAGATCAACATCAACATTGTTTCACCATTTAGCCGTTAAAACGCTAGCTGTGCTCGGACTTTATAAGGCGCCCGGGAGAGTGCAAATTCTCCCACCGTAGGTTGGACTAGACTACCTGACAGCGCATAGTCCACCTAGAACCCCTGCGGGCGTCTAACCATACATAATTATATAACTAATCCAAAATTGATCACCATAAGGAAAGGGCACAGCGAAATAATAGAGCCCACGAAATCAGAAATACTCAAATACTAAAATAAAGTGTTAATGATCTATAAAATGAATAATCATCCATCCACCCCAAATACTGGTGAAAGAGCTATGGATGGGATCTATTTAACGGCGATTTTGGTAGAATTTGTCAAGCCGTGACTTAAACGTTTCGATTGTATCGCAGTTCACAACATCCGCGGAAAGTCTGTTCCAATCTTCGACAACCCTATACGTGAAGAAATTGCGCGTGATATCGAGTGTGAAACGCTTGCCAACAATTTTGTGTCCATCATTCCTGGTCACTCCGTTCGCATCTAAAGGTGAAAGGCTTGCTCGCTAGACGTTTTCCTTACCCTTCATAATCTTCCACACTTCAATCATGTCACCTCTGACTCAACGTTTCTCAAGCGAATAAAGGTTGAGTCTCTCTTCGTAAGATTTATTGCGCAACGAAGGGATTAGTTTGGTAGCTCTTCGTTGGACCTTCTCTAATTTAATAATGTCTTTTCTGAGGTATGGAGACCAAAATTGGACGGAATACTCAAGGTGCGGTCTAACAAATGCAGTGTATAACCTGCGAATACTATTTCTGCTCTTGTACGAGATTGTGCGGGATATCATGCCTAACATTTTATTGTCTTTTTTGGCTGCATCGTTACATTGCTTGCTGCTTTTCAAGTCGTTACTTATGATGACACCTAGATCTCTCTCTTCGGTGACAGGTATCAGTTTCTTTCCGGACATTGTATATTCGTGTTTAGGGCTATGGTGGCCAATGTGGATAACTTTAAACTTGTCGACATTTAATTTCATTTGCCACTTTTCTGGCCATTCAACAATTTTGTTCAAGTCTAATTGAATTTGCTCACACTCGAGTTTGGTTTGCACTTTTCCTCCTAGCTTGGTATAGTTTGAGAGTAAGTAGCTGTCGAGATCGTTTATGAATATTATGAAGAAAGCGAGAGCACGCCTCCTGGCTGCTTCCAGTAGAGAAAGTAGTGTCTGGAAGCATGCAGTCCCTGTGCCATCATTGGGGACTCGACTAGATCCAGAGACACTGCGCATTGCCGCTGCTCTGAGGGTAGGATCTAAAATTTGCCAACAGTATCCGTGTCGCTGCGGTCAGAGAATGGACGAGATGGGACTGCATGGACTTTCATATAGGTACAGTGCCTGCCGCTTTCCTAGACACTCTGCGCTGAACGACATCGTCATCACCTATATCGCCATCACCTCTATCCAGACCTTTGGGTCTGGATAGAGGTGATGACAAGAGACCCGATGGCATCACAGTTTTCCCTTCAAAAATGGTAAGAGTTTATGCTGGGACTGTACTTGTGTGGACAATTATGCGGAAACGCATTTGATAGGTTCTGCAATTTCAGCTGGTTCTGCAGCTACAGAGGCAGAGACACGTAAGTGCAGGAAGTATGGCGCTTTGACGTGACAGTTCGATTTTGAACCTATAGCCTTGGAGACGACAGGGGTGTATGGCGGGTCAACTGCGCGAATTGTGAAGGAGATCGGACGTAGATTGGTGGAGGTAACCGGAGATTCACGAGAATTTCTATGGTTCCAGCAGCGGTTAGGTTTGGCCATGCTGAGAGGCAACGCATTCAGCATCCTATCAGCAGGTCTGGAAGCCGGGGAGAGGTTTTAGTGGGTCAGAGGCACCCCGTCAGGGTGATCACATCCAGCCCCACACTTAGTTCCATAAGGGGATTTCCTCTTCCGAAGGTTATTTATTTTAATTGAAATGATTTTTAACTTCTAATTTAATTTGCAATGATTGTCGAATAAAATGATATGGAAAAAAAAAGTTGCTACCTGTTTCTGTGACCTTGAGCTACATGCGTTTCTTCAATGAATTGGAAGGTTAAATAACAGTGGATGCAAGATAAATTCTGTCCTTCACATGTTGAACAACTAATATTTCCTCTTCTCGCTTAGGGGTGACCCTACGACCGTCGTACGACTGAGGTAACTCCACCGCAGAGCGACCGCCACATATACACTGACGGCTCCAAAACTGCGGACGGAGTGGGAGCCGCCGCTGTGTGCGGGGACACCCCACTCTCGGCCACCCTCCCACAAGAGGCCTCCGTGTTCTCTGCGGAGCTTCGTGCACTCGAACTAGCCGTCTCTATTGCAAAAACAAATCGCTCCCCAAATAAGTAGCGTATTCTCAGACAGTCTGTGTGTTCTCACCCAGCGTAAAACACTGCATTATGAACATCCTGTTCTACGTAAGATGCAGCACGATCTCTTTGTGATGACCGAGACGGGTCAAGCAGTGGAGTTCTGCTAGATCCCCGGGCACGCGGGAATAAGAGGAAACGAACTTGCGGACTCGCTTGCTAAACTAGCATCTACTCACCATGAACAATTTTTTGCAATACATTACCGGGACTGGTTCCCTATCATCAACTCCCATATAACATCCCGATGGGATGAAATGTGGCA
>SDVV010021143.1:0-13185 GCA_016164225.1 Gammarus roeselii | reverse complement strand
CTTGGATGATGAGAGATGTCACTACATCTGGTGAACATTCTTGGGAGATGAGAGATTGCAAAACACTTGGTGGATATTCTTGGGTGATGAGAGATGGCACCACACTTGGTGAGCATTCATGAGTGATGAGAGATGGCACCACACTTGGTGAATATTCTTGGGTGATGAGAAATGGCACCACACGTGGTGAACATTCTTGAGTGATGAGAGATGGCACCAGACTTGGTAAACATTCTTGGGTGATGAGAGATGGCACAACCGATGATGAACGATCTTGGATGATGAGAGATGGCACCACATCTGATGAACATTCATGAGTGATGAGAGATGGCACCACACTTGGTGAATATTCTTGGGTGAAGAAAGATGGCACCACACTTGGTGAACATTCTTGGATGATTAGAGATGGTACGACATCTGGTGAACTTTCTTGGGTGGTGAGAGATGGCACCAAACTTGTTGAACATTCATGGGTGATGAGAGATTGCACCTCAGTTGGTGAGCATTCTTGGGTGACGAGAGATTGCACCACACTTGGTGAATATTCTTGGATGATGAGAGATGTCACTACATCTGGTGAACATTCATGGGAGATGAGAGATTGCACAACACTTGGTGGATTTTTTTGGGTGATGAGAGATGGCACCACACTTGGTGAGCATTTATTAGTGATGAGAGATGGCACTCCACTTGGTGAACATTCTTGAATGATGAGAGATTGCACCACACATGGTGAACATTCCTGAGTGATGATAGATGGAACCAGAATTGGTGAACATTCTTGGGTGATGAGAGATGGGGACCACACTTGATGAACATATTTGGTGATGAGAGATGGTACCACATTCGGCGAACATTCCTCAGTGACGAGAGATGGCAGCACACTTGGTAAACAATTCTGGATGATGAGAGATGGTACCACACTTGGTGAACATTCATGTGTGATGGGAGATTGCACCACATGTGGGGAACATCCTTGGGTGATAAGAGATGGCACCACACGTGGTGAACATTCTTGGGTGATGAGAGATTGCATCACACTTAGTGAATATTCTTGGGTGATGAGAGATGGCACTACACTTGGTGAACATTCTTGAGTGATGTGATACTGCACCACACTAGGCGAATATTCTTAGGTGTTGAGAGATGACACCATACTTGGTGAACATATTCAGGTGATAAGAGATTGCACCACACTTGGTGAATTTTCTTGAGTGATGAGCTATGACACCACACTTAGTGAACATTCTTGTGTGAAGGGAGATTGCAACACACTTGGTGAACATTCTTGGGTGATGAGAGATGGCACCACACTTGGTGAATCTTCATGAGTGATGAAAGATGTTACCACACTTGGTGAATATTCTTGGGTGAAATAAGATTGCACCACACTTGGTGAACATATTTAGGTGATAAGAGATTGCACCACACTTGGGGAATTCTCTTGAGTGATGAGAGATGGCACCACACTTGGTGAACATTTCTGTGTGATGGGAGATTGCAACACACTTGGTGAACATTCTTGGGTGATGAGAGATGGTACCACACTTGGTGAACTTTCATGAGTTGTGGGAGATGGCACCACACTTGGCGAACATTTTTGGGTGCTGAGAGATGACACCACACTTGGTGAATATTCTTGGGTAATGAGAAATTGCACGACACTTGGTGAATATCCTTGGGTGATTCGAGCTGGCACCACACTTGGTGAACATTCTTGAGTGATGAGAGATGGCACCACACTAGGTGAACATTCTTGGGTGATGAGAGATTGCACTTAACTTGGTGGGCATTCCTGAGTGAGGAGAGATGGCGTTACATTTGGTGAAAAATCTTGGGTGATGAGAGATGGCACCACGCTTGGAGAACATTCATGGGTGATGAGAGATGGCACCACACTTGGTGAACATTCTTTGGTGATGAGAGATTGCATCACACGTGGTGAATATCCATGAGTGATGGGAGATGGCACCAAACTTGGTGAACATTCACGGGTGATGAGAGATGGCACCACTTTTTAATGAATATTCTTGGGTGATGAGAGATGGCACCACACTTGGTGAACATTCATGAGTGAAGAGAGATGGCACCACACTTGGTTAAAATTCTTGGGTGATGAGAGATGGCACCACACTTGGTGAACATTCTTGGGTGATGAGAAAATGTACCACACTTGGTGAACATTCTTGGGTGATGAGAGATAGCACCGTACTTGGTGAAAAATCATGAGTGATGAGAGATGGCACCACACTTGGGGAACATTTTTGGGTGATGAGCGATGGCACCACACTTGTAGAATATTCTTGAGTGATAACAGATGGCACCACACTTGGTGAACATTTTTGTGTGATGAGAGATGGCACCACACTTGGTGAATATTCTTGAGTGATGAGAGAGGGAACCACACTTGTTGAGCATTGTTGGGTAATGTGAGATTGCACCACACTTGGTGAACATTCTTGGGTGATGAGAGATTGCACCACACTTGGTGAACATTCATGGGTGATGAGAGATGGCACCTCATTTGGTGAACATTCTTGGGTGATGAGAGATGGCACCACACTGTGTGAACATTTGAGGGTGAATCGAGATGGCACCACATTTGGTGAACGATCATGGGTGATGAGAGACGGCATCACACTTGGTGAACATTCTTGGGTGATGAGAGGTGGCTTCTCATTTGGTGAACATTCTTTGGTGTTGAGAGATGGCACCGCACTTGGTGAACATTCTTGGGTGATGAGAGATGTCAGCACACTTGGTGAACATTCTTGGGTGATGAGAGATTGCACCACACTTGGTGAACAATCTTGGATGATGAGAGATGGCACTACATTTAGCGAACATTCTTGGGTGATGAGAGATTGCACAACACTTAGTGACTATTCTTGGGTGATGAGAGATGGCACCACACTTGGTGAACATTTATGAGTGATGAGAGATGACACCACACTTGGTGAACATTCGTGAGTTACGAAAGATTGCAGCACACTAGGTTAACATTCTTGGATGATGAGAGATGGCACCAAACTTGGTGAACGTTCATATGTGATGGGAGATTGCACCACACTTGGTGAACATTCTTGGGTGATGAGAGATGGCACCACACTTGGTGAAGAGTCTTGAGTGATGAGAAATTGCGCCAAAATTGGTGAAAATTCTTGGGTGATGAAAGATGGCACCACACTTGGTGAACATTCCTGGGTAATGAGAGATAGCACCACACTTGGGTAACATTCATGGGTGAAGAGGGATTGTACCACACTTGGTGAATATTCTTGGGTGTTGAGAGATGGCACCACACTTGGTGAATATTCTTATGTGATGAGATATTGCACCACACTTATGAACATTCTTGGATGATGAGAGATGGCACCACACTTGGTGAACATTCTTGGATGATGAGAAATGGCACCACACTTGGTGAACACTCTTGGGTGATGCGATATGGCACCACACTTGGTGAAAATTCTTGGGTGATGAAAGATTGCACCACACTCGGTGATATTCTTGGGTAATGAACGAGAGCACCACACTTGGTGAACATTTTTGGGTAGTGAGAGATTGCACCACATTTGGTGAATATTCTTGAGTGATGAGATATGGCATCACACTTGGTGAAATTCTTGGGTTACGAGAGATTGCACCACGCTTGGTGAATATTCGTGGGTGTTGAGAGATGGCACCACACTTGGTGAACATTCATGGCTGATGAGCGATGGCACATACTTGATGAGCTTTCATGGGTGATGAGAGATGGCAACGCACTTGCTGAACATTCAAGGGTGATGAGAGTTGGCACCACACTTGGTGAACACTCATGGGTGATGTGAGATGGCACCACACTTGGTGAACATTCTTGGGTGATGAAAAATTACACCACACATGGTGAATATCCTTGAGTGATGAGAGAAGGCACTACACTTGATGAAATATTCATAGGTGCTGAGAGATTGCACCACACTTGGTGAATATTCTTGTGTGATGAGCGATAGCACCACACTTGGTGAATATTCGTGGGCGTTGAGAGATTGCACCACACATGGTGAATATTCCTGAGTGATGAGAGATGGCACCACACTTAGTGAATATTTTTGAGTGATGAGAGATGACACCACACTTGGTGAATATTCTTGAGAGATGAGAGACGGCACTACACTTGGTGAACATTCATGAGTGATGAGAGATGTCACCACCCTTGGCGAACATTCACGAGTGATTAGAGATGACACCACGCATGGTGAACATTCATGAGTGATGAGAGATGGCAACAGACTATGTAAACATTCTTTGGTGATGAGAAATAGCACAACACTTGATGAACATTCTTGGGTGATGAGAGATGGCGCCACACTTGGTGAACGGTCATGTGTGATGGGAGATTGCACCACACTTGGTGAACATTCTTGAGTGATGAGAGATGGCACCACACTTGGTGAACATTCATGTGTGATGAGAGATTGCACCACACTTGGTGAACATTTTTGGGTGATGAGAGATGGCACCACACTTGGTGAATATCCTTGAGTGATAGGAGAAGGCACTAAACTTAGTGAACATTCATGGATGCGGAAAGATTGCACCACACTTGGTGAATCTTCTTGGGCGATGAGCGATAGCACCACACCTGGTGAACATTCGTGGGTGATGAGAGATTGCACCACACATGGTGAATATGCATGAGTGATGAGAAATGGCACCACTCTTGGTAAACATTCTTGAGTGATGATTGATGGCACCACACTTGCTAAACATTCTTGTGTGATGAGAGATGGCACCACACTTGGTGAACATTCATGTGTGATGAGAGATTGCACAAAATTTGGTGATCATTCATGGGTGATGAGAGATGGCACCACACTCTGTGAACATTTTTGAATGATTGGAAATGGCTTCACACTTGTTGAACATTCATAGGTGATGAGAGATTGCACCACACTTGGTGAATATTCTTGGGTGATGAGATATGGCACCACACTTGGTGAACATTCATGAACGAAGAGAGATGGCACCACACTTGGGGAACATTCTTGAGTGATGAGAGATGGCACCACACTTGTTGAACATTTTTGAGTGATGAGAGATGGCTCCACACTTGGTGAAATTTCTTGAGTGATGAGAGAGGGAATCACACTTGTTGAGCATTGATGGGTAATGAGAGATTTCACCACCTATGGGAAACATTCATGCTTGATGAGAGATTGCACCACACTTGGTGAACATTCTTGGGTGATGAGCGATAGCACCACACTTGGTGAACATTCTTGGGTGATGAGAGAAAGAACCGCACTTAGTGAACATTCTTGGGTGATGAGAGATGGCACCATATTTGGTGAACATATTTGGGTGATGAGAGATGGCATCACACTTGGTGAACATTCGTGGGTGATGAGAGATGCCACCACACTTGATGAATTTTCTTGGGTGATATGAGATGGCACCACACATGGTGAACATTCCTGGGTGATGCGAGATGGCACCACACTTGGTGAACATTCTTGGGTGATGAGAGATTGCAACACACTTGGTGAACATTCTTGGGTGATGAGAAATTGCACCACACTTGGTGGATATTCATGAGTGATGAGAGATGGCCCCACACTTGGCTAACAGTCTTGGTTGATGAGAGAAGGCACCACACTTAGAGAATATTCTTGAGTGATGAGAGATTGCATCACACTAGGTTAATATTCCTGTGAGATGAGAGATGGCACCACACTCGGTGAATATTCTTGGGAGATGCGAAATGGCACCATACACGGTGAACATTCCAGAGTGATGAGAGATGGCACCACACTTGGTGAACATTCTTGAGTGATGAGAGATGGCACCACACTTGGTGAACATTCTTGGGCGATGAGTGATTGCATCACACTTGGTGAACATTCTTGGGTGATGAGAGGTTGCACCACACTTGGTAAAAAATCATTAGTGATGAGAGATGGCACCACACTTGGGGAACATTCTTGGTTGATGAGAGATAGTACCACAATGTGTGAGAACATTGGAGGGTGAATCGAGATGGCACCACATTTGGTGAACATTCATGGGTGATGAGAGATGGCACCACACTTGGTGAACATTCTTAGGTGATGAGAGATGGCACCTTATTTGGTGAACATTCATGGGTGATGAGAGATGGCACCACACTGTGTGAACATTTGAGGGTGAATCGAGATGGCACCACATTTGGCGAACATTCATGGGTGATGAGAGATACATCACACTTGGTGAACATTCTTCGGTGATGAGAGATGGCTTCTCATTTGGTGAACATTCGTTGGTGATGAGAGATGGCACCGCACTTGATGAACATTCTTGGGTGATGAGAGATGTCAGCACACTTGGTGAAAATTCTTGGGTGATGAGAGATTGCATCACAATTGGTGAATAATTTTGGATGATTAGAGATGGCACTACATTTGGCGAACATTCTTGGGTGATGAGAGATTGCACAACAATTAGTGACTATTCTTGGGTAATGAGAGATGGCACCACACTTGGTGAACATTTATGAGTGATGAGAGATGACACCACACTTGGTGAACATTCGTGAGTTACGAGAGATTGCAGCACACTTGGTGAACATTCTTGGATGATGAGAGATGGCACCAAACTTGGTGAACGTTCATATGTGATGGGAGATAGCACCACACATGGTGAACATTCTTGGGTGATGAGAGACGGCACCACACTTGGTGAAGAGTCATGAGTGATGAGAAATTGCACCAAACTTGGTGAAAATTCTTGGGTGATGAAAGATGGCACCACACTTGGTGAACATTCCTGGGTGATGAGAGATAGCACCTCACTTGTTTAACATTCATGGGTGATGAGGGATTGTACCACACATGGTGAATATTCTTGGGTGTTGAGAGATGGCACCACACTTGGTGAATATTCTCATGTGATGAAAGTTTGCACCACACTTATGAACATTCTTGGATGATGAGAGATGGCACCACACTTGCTAAACATTCTTGGGTGATAAGAGATGACACCACACGTGGTGAACATTCTTGGATGATGAGAGATGGCACCACACTTGGTGAACACTCTTGGGTGATGTGAGATGGCACCACACTTGGTGAACATTGTTGGGTGATGAAAAATTACACCACACATGGTGAATATCCTTGAGTGATGAGAGATGGCACTACACTTGATGAATATTCATAGGTGCTGAGAGATTGCACCTCACTTGGTGAATATTCTTGTATGATGTGCGATAGCACCACACTTGGTGAACATTCTTGGGTGATGAGAGATGGCACCAACCTTGGTGAACAGTCATGTGTGATGAGAAATTTTACCACACTGGTGAATATTCTTGAGTGATGAAAAGTGGGCCACACTTGGTGATTATTCCTGGGTGATGAGAGATGGCACCACACTTGGTGAACATTCATGTGTGATGAGAGATTGCACCACACTTGGTGAACATTCTTGGGTGATGAGAGATGGCACCACACTCTGTGAACATTTTTGAATGATTGGAAATGGCTTCACACTTGGTGAACATTCATGGGTGATGAGAGATTGCACCACACTTGGTGAACATTCATGAGCTGTGTGAGATGGTACCACACTTGGCGAACATTTTTGGGTGCTGAGAGATCTCACCACACCTGGTGAATATTCTTGGGTGATGAGAGATGGCACCACACTTGGTGAACATTCTTGGGTGATGAGAGATTGCACCAAACTTGGTGAATATTCATGAGTGATGAGAGATGGCCCCACAGTTGGGTAACATTATTGGTTGATGAGAGATGGCACCACACTTGGTGAACATTCTTGGGTGATGAGCGATGGCACCACACTTGTAGAATATTCTTGAGTGATGAGAGACGGCACCACACTTCGTGAACATTTTTGAGTGATGAGAGATGGCACCACACTTGGTGAATATTCTTGAGTGATGAGAGAGGGAACCACACTTGTTGAGCATTGTTGGGTAATGAGAGATTGCACCACTTTTGGGGAACATTCATGCTTGATGAGAGATTGCACCACACTAGGTGAACATTCATGGGTGATGAGAGATTGCATCACACGTGGTGAATATTCTTGAGTGAGAGTGATGAGAGATGACACCACACTTGGTGAATATTCTTGGGTGATCAGAGATGGCACCACACTTGGTGAACATTCTTGAGTGAAGAGAGATGGCACCACACTTGGTTAACATTCTTGGATGATGAGAGATGGCACCACACTTGGTGAACATTCCTGGGTGATGAGAAATTGTACCACACTTGGTGAACATTCTTGGGTGATGATAGATTGCACCACACTTGGTGAACTTTCTTGGATGATGAGAGATGTCAGCACACTTGGTGAAAATTCTTGGGTGATGAGAGATTGCACCACAATTGGTGAATAATTTTGGATGATTAGAGATGGCACTACATTTGGCGAACATTCTTGGGTGATGAGAGATTGCACAACAATTAGTGACTATTCTTGGGTGATGAGAGATAGCACCACACTTGGCGAACATTTATGAGTGATGAGAGATGACACCACATTTGGTGAACATTCGTGAGTTACGAGAGATTGCAGCACACTTGGTGAACATTCTTGGATCATGAGAGATGGCACCAAACTTGGTGAACGTTCATATGTGATGGGAGATTGCACCACACATGGTGAACATTCTTGGGTGATGAGAGATGGCACCACACTTGGTGAAGAGTCTTGAGTAATGAGAAATTGCACCACACTTGGTGAAAATTCTTAGGTGATGAAAGATTGCACCACACTTATGAACATTCTTGGATGATGAGAGATGGCACCACACTTGCTAAACATTCTTGGGTGATAAGAGATGGCACCACACTTGGTGAACATTCTTGGATGATGAGAGATGGCACCACACTTGGTGAACACTCTTGGGTGATGCGAGATGGCACCACACTTGGTGAAAATTCTTGGGTGATGAGAGATAGCACCTCACTTGGTGAATATTATTGGATGATTTGAGACGGCACTAAACTTGATGAATATTCTTGGGTGATGAGAGATTGCACCACACTCGGTGATATTCTTGGGTAATGAACGAGAGCACCACACTTGGTGAACATTTTTGGGTGATGAGAGATTGCACCACACTTGGTGAATATTCTTGAGTGATGAGATATGGCATCACACATGATGAAAGTTCTTGGGTTACGAGAGATTGCACCACACTTGGTGAATATTCATGTATGATGAGAGATGGTACCACACATGGTGAACATTCTTGGAAGATGAGATATTGCACCACACTTGGTGAACATTCGTGGGTGTTGAGAGATGGCACCACACTTGGTGAACATTTATGGGTGATGAGCGATGGCACCAAATTTGGTGAGCTTTCATGGGTGATGAGAAATGGCACCACACTTGCTGAACATTCATGGGTGATGAAAAATGGCACCACACTTGGTAAACACTCTTGGGTGATGTGAGATGGCACCACACTTGGTGAACATTAATGAGTGATGAAAAATTACACCACACTTGGTGAATATCCATGAGTGATGAGAGAAGGCACTACACGTGATGAATATTCATAGGTGCTGGGAGATTGCACCACACTTGGTGAATATTCTTGTGTGATGAGCGATAGCACCACACTTGGTGAACATTCGTGGGCGATGAGAGATTGCACCACACAAGGTGAATATTCTGAGTGATGAGAGATGGCACCACACTTAGTTAATATTTTTGAGTGATGAGAGATGGCACCACACTTTGGGAATATTCTTGTGTGATGAGAGACGGCACTACACTTGGTGAACATTCATGAGTGATGAGAGATGACACCACCCTTGGCAAACATTCTCGAGTGATTAGAGATGGGACCACATATGGTGAACATTCATGATCGATGAGAGATGGCACCAGACTAGGTAAACATTCTTTGGTGATGAGAGATGGCACAACACTTGATGAACATTCTTGGGTGATGAGAGATGGCACCACACTTGATGAACGGTCATGTGTGATGGGAAATTGCACCACACTTTGTGAACATTCTTGGGTGATGAGAGATGGCACCAACCTTGGTGAACAGTCATGTTTGATGAAATTTTTTACCACACTTGGTGAATATTCCTGATTGATGAAAAATGGCACCACACTTGGTGAACATTCCTGGGTGATGAGAGATGGCACCATACTTGGTGAAGATCCTTGAGTGATAAGAGAAGGCACTAAACTTGGTGAACAATCATGGGTGCGGAAAGATTGCACCAAACTTGGTGAATATTCTTGGGCGATGAGCGATAGCACCACACCTGGTGAACATTCATGGGTGATGAGAGATTGCACCACACATGGTGAATATTCATGAGTGATGAGAAATGGCACCACACTTGGTAAACATTCTTCGGTGATGAGAGATGGCACCACACTTGGTGAACATTCTTGGATGATGAGAGATGTAACCACACTTGGGGAACACTCTTGGGTGATGAGATAGCACTACACTTGGTAAACCTTCTTATGTGATGCGAGATTGCACCACACTTGGTGAATATTTTTGGGTGATAAGCGATAGTACCACATTTGGTGAAGATTCTAAGGTGATGAGAGATTGCACCACACTTTGTGAATATTCTTGAGTGATTAGAGATGGCAAGACACTTGGTGAACATTTTTGAGTGATGAGAGATGGCACCACACTTGGTGAATGTTCTTGGGTGATGAGAGATGGCACCACACTTGGTGATAATTCTTGGGTGATGAGAGATTGCACCACACATGGGGAATATTCCTGAGTGATGAGAGATGGCAACACACATAGTGGATATTTTTGAGTGATGGGAGATGGCACCACACTTGTTGAATATTCTTGAGTGATGAGAGACGGCACTACACTTGGTGAACATTCATGAGTGATGAGAGATGGCACCACCCTTGGTTAACATTCTCAAGTGATTTGAGATGGCACTACACATGGTGAACAATCATGAGTGATGAGAGATGGCACCAGACTTGGTAAACAATATTGGGTGATGAGAGATTGCACGACACTTGGTGAATATTATTGGGTGATGAGAGATGGCACCACACATGATGAACATTGATGATTGATGAGAGATGGCATCACACTTGGTGAACATTCTTGAGTGATGAGAGATGGCACCACACATGGTGAACATTCCTGAGTGATGAGAGATGGCACCAGACTTGGTGAACAATCCTATGTGATATGAGATGGCACCACAATTGTTGAACATTCTTGGGTGATCAGAGATGGCATCACACTTGGTGAATATTTTTGGGTGATGAGAGATGGCACCACACTTGATGAACATTTATGAGTGATGAGAGATGGCATCACACTTGGTGAATATTCTTGAGTGATGTGAGATGGCACCACACATAGTGAACATTCCTGAGTGACGGGAGATGGCAGCAAACTTGGTGAACATTCTTGGATGATGAGAGATGGCACCACACTTGGTGAATATTCATGTGTGATGAGAGATTGCACCACACTTGGTGAACATTCTTGGGTGATGAGAGATGGCACCACACTTGGTGAACAGTCATGAGTGATGAGAGCTGCACCACACTTGTTGAAAATCTTTGGGCGATGAGAGATGGCACCACATTTGGTGAATATTCATGAGCGCTGGGAGATGGCACCACACTTGGTGAATATTCATGAGTGAAGGGAGATTGCACCACACTTGGTGAACTTTTTCGGGTGATGAGAGATGGCAACACACTTGGTGAACATTCCTGGGTGATGAGTGATTGCATCACACTTGGTGAATATTCCTGAGTGATGAGAGATGGCACCAAACTTGGTGAATATTCTTAGCTGATGAGAGATGGCACCGAACTTTGTGAACATTCTTGGGTGACGAGAGATTGCACCACACTTGGTGAATATTCTTGGGTGATGAGGGATGGCACTATACTTGGTGAACATTCTTGGGTGATGTGAGACTGCACCAAACTAGATGAATATTCTTGGGTGTTGAGAGATGACGCCACACTTGGTGAACATTTATGAGTGAAGAGAGATGGCACCACACTCAATGAACATGCTTGCGCGATGAGAGATGGCACCACACATGGTGAACATTCCAGAGTGATGAGAGATGGCACCCCACTTGGTGAACATTTATGGGTGAATCGAGATGGCACGACACTTGGTGAACATTCTTGACTGATGAGAGATGGCACCACCCTAGGTGAACCATCTTGGGTGATGAGAGATGGCACCAAACTTGGTGAACATACTTGAGTGATGAGAGATGGCACCACACGGGGTGAATATTTCTGAGTGATAAGAGAAGGCACCACACTAGGTGAGCATTCTTGAATGATGGGAGATTGCACCACCCTTGGTGAACATTCTTGAGTGATGAAAGATGGCACCACACTATCTGAACATTTTTGAATTATGAGAAATGGCTTCACGCTTGATTAACATTCATGGGTGATGAGAGATGGCACCACACTTGGAGAACATTTTTGGGTGCTGAGAGATGGCACCGCACTTGGTGAATATTCTTGGGTAATGAGAAATTGCACCACACTTGGTGAACATCCTTGGGTTATTCGAGCTGGCACCACACTTGGTGAACATTCTTGAGCGATGAGAGATGGCACCAGACTTGGTGAACATTCTTGGGTGATGAGAGATTGCACCCAACTTGGTGGGCATTGCTGAGTGAGGAGAGATGGCGTCAAACTTGGTGAAAATTCTTTGGTGATGAGAGATGGCACCCCACGTGGAGAACATTCATGGGTGATGAGAGATGGCACCACACTTGACGAACATTTTTTGGTGATGAGAGATTGCATCACACGACATGAATATTCTTGAGTGATGAGAGATAGTACCACACTTGGTGAACATTCATGGGTGATGAGAGATGGCACCACACTTGGGTTAATATTCATGGGTGATGAGAGATGGCACCACACTTGGTGAACATTCATGGGTGATGAGAGATGGCACAACACTTGGTGAACATTCTTGAGTGACGAGAGATTGCATCACACTCGCTGAATATTCCTGAGAGATGAGAGATGGCACCACACTTGGTGAATATTCTTGGGAGATGCGAAATGGCACCATACATGGTGAACATTCTAGAGTGATGAGAGATGGCACCACACTTGGTGAACATTCTTGTGTGATGAGAGATGGCACCACATTCGGTGAACATTCTTGGG
>SDVV010021142.1:0-13185 GCA_016164225.1 Gammarus roeselii | reverse complement strand
CAGTGCTTCAATCACTCAGTCGCTTATATCTCGCAGCGCTTCAATCACTCAGTCGCTTATATCTCGCAGCGCTTCGATCACTCCGTCACTTATATCACCCAGTGCTTCAATCACTCAGTCGCTTATATCTCGCAGCGCTTCAATCACTCAGTCGCTTATATCTCGCAGCGCTTCGATCACTCCGTCACTTATATCACTCAGCGCTTCGATCACTCCGTCACTTATATCACTCAGCGCTTCGATCACTCAGTCACTTATATCACCCAGCGCTTCGATCACTCAGTCACTTATATCACCCAGCGCTTCGATCACTCAGTCACTTATATCACCCAGCGCTTCGATCACTCAGTCACTTATATCACCCAGTGCTTCGATCCCTTCGTAACTTGATAAACTTTTAACCATATAATAACTGCTCCGAGTCCAAGGCGATTGGCATTAAAAATGATGGGTGTTCAAAGGAATGGATTGCATCCAACCGGTGCCAGAAGCGGCTCCTTTTTTAACTGCTCAGAATGTTCAAATAAAGATCACTAAATAGGATCGCTAAATAGGATCGCTAAATAGGATCACTGAATAGGATCGCTAAATAGGATCGCTAAATAGGATCGCTAAATAGGATCACTAAATAGGATCACTGAATAGGATCGCTAAATAGGATCGCTAAATAGGATCACTAAATAGGATCACTAAATAGGATCACTGAATAGGATCACTAAATAGGATCACTGAATAGGATCACTAAATAGGATCGCTAAATAGGATCACTGAATAGGATCGCTAAATAGGATCGCTAAATAGGATCGCTAAATAGGATCGCTAAATAGGATCACTAAATAGGATCACTAAATAGGATCACTAAATAGGATCACTAAATAGGATCACTAAATAGGATCACTAAATAGGATCACTAAATAGGATCACCAAATAGGATCTCTAAATAGGTAACGATATCAAATTAATTTCTGCTTTTAGACTGAACGGGCAATGATCGAATGGATGTAAATACGAGATGAAAAATTGCCATGAAAGTTGAGTCCAAAAGTCAGGATACTCTACGAAGGGCGGCTGAGAAGCTGCGGCCCACGCTGCCAGGAGATACATGAGAAACACGCTGCCAGGAGATACATGAGAAACACGCTGCCAGGAGATACATGAGAAACACGCTGCCAGGAGGGCGCTGCTCAAGATCGACATGAGAAATGCTTTCAATTGCACGAGACGAGATTGTTTCCTCAAGGAGGCAAGGGAAAGGGCACCGGGTGTGTACAGAATGTGTTGGCAGGCCTACTCCAAGCCGAGCCTGTTAGTCTACAATGATAGGCAGTTGCAGTCTTGTGCAGGAATCCAGCAGGGTGACCCTTTTGGTCTGGCGCTGTTTTCTTTGGGCATTGATGAGGTAGCACGGGGTGTCACCGTGGAATTCAATGTTTGGTATCTGGACGATGCCACTCTTAGGGGGTCTCTTGAGCAGGTAGTGGAAAATCTGAGGAGGTTGGTCGCGAGACGGAAGCTGCGGGGACTGGAGGTCAACATCGAGAAGTGCGAGCTGACCATCTTGAACCACGCTTCCCAGAAGGACATTGATCAAATTTACGACATGCTTCGCGAGTGCCTTCCCCGTGTCAAGTTGGTCTCCGCGGGCAGTGCCACTCTTTTGGGAGCCCCAATACATAAAGACGGCATCCATATTGCCATCAGGGACACACACGAAGATTTGAAGCTGACGACAGAACGATTGTTCCTGCTCGATAATCACCAGGCATTCACCTTGCTCAAGAACTGTTTCTCTCTCCCGAAGCTTCAGTACGTCCTAAGGGCTTCCCCGGTATAAGGCAGATCAATAAACTAGCGATCTTGGATCAAACCGTCCAGCAGACTCTAACACACATAACAAGTGTATCAAGTGATGGGACTTCCTACAACCACGCAACTCTCTCAGTTAAAATGGGGGGACTCGGAATAAGAAGAGCGGCAGATATTGCTCTCCCGGCCTTCATTACCTCCATGCTCTCCGCGAGCAACATTGTGGAAGCCGTTTTTTCCCGTGTAAACGGTCTGGCTGAAGCAGGGGAGCTACAAGGAGCAATTGCTGCGTGGAGCGTGAGGGGGCTGGGGCAATCCTACTGGAGATGGAGTTCAAGTCCAAACAGAAGGCTTGGGACCTACCGCTTGCTGAGGCATGTTTCAATGCATTGTTTAGAGGAGCAGATCAAGTAGGGGTGGCGCCCCTGAAGGCAGCCTTCAGAAGGGAATCTGATTTTTGGCTGCACGCCGTTCCGGTGTCATCAATCGGCACTCAGCTGGGCCCAGACACTCTCCGGGTATCTGTCGCTCTCCTTCTTGGAGCGGTCATTTGAGAACCGCACACCTGTCGGTGCGGGGGTCAGGTTGATGAGAGGGGTATGCATGGCCTGTCATGCCGCTACAGTGCTGGTCGTCATCCGAGACACGCAGTTCTGAATGACATTGTGAAGATTTGATTTGATTTGATTTGATTTGAGCCTCATTTCCACCAGAGCCTCAACGTGAGTCATAATAGGCTCCCCCGTAGGGCTCGATAATCATTGGTTCCAGCAGGCCCGCACGCCTAAGTGTGCGAGGAAAAAACAAAACAACGCTTGTAACGTTCGAAAAAACGTGAAAATTTAAGCAATGTCAGACGCACGCTAGTGCGCAAAAGAAGAAACGCTTACTCGAAACGGATCTCCGCTTCCAATCCTTTAGAACATAAAGAGTGATAAGTACGCACCCTAGTGCGTACAGGTAGCATCTTCGAGATTAGTACAAGGTCAGTGGCTACACGGGCAACATCAGCCCCGACAGCAGCGCAACACAATATTTACAGCTACGCGGTTTGGTTTTATAAATACAATTTATTTATTTAGGTAAGATAGAGACTCAGATGCAACGAAACGAATCCTCGCCTCGTGAGTTCATGTCCATACGTCAGTACGCTCAGATAGTATCGTCAAAATTGGTACAAGGTTCACGGCTACTCGGACGAAGTCAGCTATGACAGCAACGCATCACAATATTTACAGCTACGAGGCCTATTAGATTGTTAGTACAATTTCTTTATTCAGGCAAGATAATGACTCAGATAAAACGATTCCCCGCCTCCAACCACCAAGAACCCCAAGAATAACATGCATGCGACAGTGCGCACAGCCAGTATCGTCGAAATTGGTACAAGGTCTATGGCTTCACGGATTAGATAGACTCCAACCGCAACGCATCGCAAGGTTTTATAGCTACGCAGTCCAGGTCAACCCCAGAAACTGCATATAGTCCGTGCACGCGCGAACGAGCACAGACTGAAGAAAAAATACCCTTTCACAAAATCACCAACACGAACCCCCGCACAAATACTCCAGCTCTATAATATTGTGGATCGTGAAAAATAAAGTAAGAGCAGGTTCGTCATAGGCAGAAAAATTGCTCAGCTTATTGCTTTTGCACTGATTGTTCAGGGGGATAGGGCGGGGGGGGGCATTGGTCCCTTGGGTCGCAAGAGAGCCCGATGAATCCCGGAGGGTGACCCATGTCCCCCGGGTCTTCCCGAGCTCCTCGAGTCCCCCGAGACCCCTCGCCTCAACTCATCTCGGTTAGTATCGAATCATTTTGGCCAGTTTTGGCTCGTCGCGACCAACTCGACTCGCCTTAACATGTTTCGACTGATCTCGACGCACCTCGACCAGCCTCGACGCGACCCTCGCTTCCTGCGCCAGCAATCCGCGGACTGTAATGGTTAATTGTTCTACTCATGCATCTCACAAACATTTTTCTGTGTATGGGTTTTACAGCGCTGGGAGGGGGGACCAGAGGTTCCAGGATTCAGAGGGGCTTCTAAAGGGTCCCACAGTTTCTCAAAAGGGTCATTAAGGGTCTCAAGGGTGTCCCAAGGGGCCCCAGAAAGGTCCAAGTGGGCCCCCCCCCAAATCAACCCGGTCTCCCAAGTCCCCCGTGTTCCCGAAACCCTGGGTCCCTCAGTCCCGCGGGTCCCACGAAAACCTCCCCTCTCTGGGTCACCTTGTGTCAACCAACCTCGATACATATTATAACAAATTCAAAATTTATCACCATGAAAAAAGGGCAGAGAAAAAAAATAGAGCCCAAGCAAGAAGAAATACTAAAATACTAAAATAAAGTGTTAATGATCTATAAAATGAATAATCATCCATCCACCCCAAAAACATTGTGAAGAGGGCTTTGCAGACAACCGGCATATCATGCTTGCTTGAGCCCGTTGGTACTGATAGAGGAGATGGCCGGCGCCCAGACGGCATCACTACATTACCTTTCCAAACTGGCAAGAGTCTCTGCTGGGACAGCATGTGCGTTGACACATTTGCGGAGACTCACCTTAATAATAGTGCAGCGGCTTCATGATTAGCCGCTGGCGAAGCTGAGCGCGCAAACGAGTTAAATATGGAGACCTTGCCAGGCGTTTTCAGCTTGAACCTATCGCTATAGAAACCACAGAAAGCTACGGAGAGACTACATCCAAGATTATAAAAGAGCTAGACCATCGTCTGGTTGAGGCAACGGGAGAACCTAGGGAAGCCCTGTGGTTCCGGCAACGTCTGAGTTTGGCGGTGCAGCGGGGGAAAGCCACGAGCATATTGTCTTCTGGGAACCTAAGGCAACAGGAGAGGTTTTAGTGGGTGGGAATGTCGTTCCAACCCTACACTGTTATGACTTTTTGTTGGGAATTTCCTCTACCTTAAGATCGTTTATTTGTCAATTGTCGATTTTAATATAAACGTATATATTACTAAATATACATGAAAATTTTATTATGAGATTGCGAGTGACAGCTGAGTACTATTGTTACGATGAACAGACTTTCTTCTTGTAAACTTTAAAAAGCTTTTTGACCCATATTTACAAATAGACATTCCTTAAAAAAAATCGGAAACGATCCGTTTGTGAGCGATCAACAAACCAGAATAGACACCAATCTTTCGACGACTTATGGAGCCTGGTTGGAATTTTTATTACACTATTTGTGTTAGCAAAACGTTGCTGAATCCATTCTAAATTAAAAACGTTGAATTTCGTTAAATTTGGAGTATATGTTAATCCTGAAGCGGTAAAGAACGTTCTATTGCATAACAATAAGAGGGCTTCTGTAGAATCACCGTTACAATAAGAGGACTTCTGGGGAATCCCCATCACATTAATAGGGCTCCTGGAAACTGTGAAATCCTTATCAGAATAAGAGCGCTTCTGTGGGGCAAATCAAAATCACAATAAGTGGGCTTCTGTGGAATCCCCATCATATTAAAAGTGCTCCTGTGGAATCCCCGTCACAATATGAGCGCTTCAGTGGGGTAAATAATTATCACAGAAAGAGGGCTTCTGTGGAATCTCCATCACAATAAGAAGGCTTATGTGAGTTTTTTTTTTGTTGTTGTTGCTTATTAGCCCCGGTTTCCACCTGCGGTAGTAGAAACCGCGCCAGCGAACCGCCCAAAACCCTCGATACCCACACACACGCGCTTGTCGAGTGAGACAAAGGCAGGTGGGAGACGAGAAATGGGTGGCCGGCTTAGTGGTGGGGAGGATTAGTGGTGGGGAGGAGTATTTTTGTCGCTATCTGAATTAACTTAGTGGATTGTGTGTCACTTAACAAATGGCCACCCGTGCGGTATAATTTTAATTGTGGGCACCAGAACATTGAAATATACAGCGTGTTCATGTCCCTCAGCCACACTGCAACGCACCAACCAGAAGCGTGCTGGGATAACCTCATGTAGAACAGGAATGTTTTGTAGGGGAGAAATGATGAGGATCGTTTACTTGTACATAAAAAACAATGCCGTGTATATGTCGTGGCTCTGGTGTCTTGGAAGTGTCGGAGGGCAAGAAGGCTGGGCAGCAGACAGGCTGCGTCCACATCAACACCGCAGAGAAGGCGCACAAGGCGCAATCCACACCGGCTAGGATATGAGTGAGGGATATGAGTGGGTTGAGTGGCTTGAGGGACTTTCGCTGGGGCCGGAGCCTCAGATGCCGCCACCGCAGGCAAGGCATCTTGATGGAGTTTACAAGTGTTTACAAGTATAAGAAGACAACAACAGGCCTTTTGGTCCACACTTGTTTGCCCTTTGATAGTAAGAAGATTAGTTCGTAAGTAGAACGTCCAAGATAGCATCCTGTGCCTGAATTTTCTGCTTTAATAGATCAAGAAAGGGAAAGCTTGTTGAAGGAAATAGCATTTAACGAAGATACTCGAAATAACTCAAATCAGCTCATGAAGAAAAGTCACCGACCCACGGTGTTGATCCGAGGTACTCACAGTTTCATTCCTCGTTAAACCAATGCTGACCGGTGTTCTTGCTGAACACCGTTTGCAAAGAGCAGGTACCAATGCCGGGCACCTTTTTTACCGTTCTAGTGCCAATGCCGGGCACTAATTTTACCGTATGAGTGTCAATACCGGACACCATTTTTCACGAATATACTGGTGAAAGTGCTATAGATGGGAGGTATTTAGCGGCGATTTCGGTAAAATTTGTCGAGCCGTGACTTAAACGTTTCGATTGTATCGCTGTTCACAACTTCCGCGGGAAGTCTGTTCCATTCTTCGACAACCCTATACGTGAAGAAATTGCGCGTGATATCTAGTGTGAAACACTTGCCAACAATTTCGTCTCCATTATTCCTGATCACTCCGTTCGCATCTAAAGTAAAAAGGCTTGCTCGCTCGACGTGTTCCTTACCCTTCATAATCTTCCACACTTCGATCATGTCACCTCTGACTCAACGTTTCTCTAGCGAATAAAGGTTGAGTTCGCGCAGTCACTGTTCGTACGATTTTTTGCTCAGCGAAGGGATTAGTTTACTAGCTCTACATTGGACCTTCTCTAATTTAATAATGTTTTTTTTCTGAGGAATGAAGACCAAAATTGGACGGAATACTCAAGGTGCGGTCTAACAAACGCAGTGTATAACATGCGTACACTATTTCTGCTTTTGTACGAAATTGTGCGGGATATCATGCCTACTTTTTCTTATTTGATTTGATCCTCAGTTCCACCAGAGCCTGAACGCGAGTCATACTAGGCTCCCCCGTAAGGCTCTATGATCATGGATTCCAGTAGGCTCGCGCGCCTCAGTGTGCGAGAAAAAAAAAATTAAAGTTCGTAAAATGTGAAAATTTAAGCAATGTCAGACGCACGCTGGTGCGCATAAGAAAACCGCTGAGACGAAACGGACCTCCGCTTCCAGTCATTTCTAATTTCAAGAGTAATATGTACGCACGCTAGTGCGTACAGGTAGCATCGTCGAGACTAGTATAAGGTTCACGGCTACACGGAGAAGTCAGCTCCGACAGCAACGCAACACAATGTTTACAGCTACGCGGTCTAGTTGTTTTAGTACAATTTATTTATTCAGGTAAGATAAAGGCCAGACGAAACGAATCCCCGCCTCCAAACACTCTGAACTTCATGAGTAATATGCACGCGCGCCAGTGCGCACAGATAGTGTCGTCGAAATTGGTACGAGGTCTATGGCTTCACGTATCAGATCAACTCCAACCACAACGTGTCACAGGGCTTATAGCTACGCAGTCCAGGTTAACCTCAAAAACTACATATGGTCCGTGCACACGCGAGCGAGCACGGGCTGAAGAAAAAACACATATTCACAAAATAACAAACAGAAACTCCCGCACAAATTCACTAGCATTATATATTATACGTGACAAAATTGTGGATCGTGGAGAAAGTGGGGGCAGGATCGTCACGGGCAGAAAAAGCTACTCCGATTATTGATTTCGCACTGATTGTTTAAGGGGATAGGGTGGGGAGGCAGGGGTCCCTTGGGTCCCAATAGAGCCCGACAAATCCCGGAGGGTAACCCAGGTCACCCGAGTCTTTCCGAGCTCCCCGGGACCCTCGAGACCCCTCGTCTCAGCTCATCTCGGCTTGTCTCGAATCATTTCGGCCAGTCTCGGCTCGTCGCGACCAACATGTTTCGACTGATCTCGACGCACCCCGACCAGCCTCGACGCGGCTTTCCCCCCTCTGTGATAGTGATCATGTGGACTGAAATCACAAAATTTTTCACTCAAACATTTTAGGGTGGGAGTGGTGTGGCAGAGGTGTCTCAGATCCCAAAAAGAGCCCAACGAATCCCAGAGGGTCACCCAAATCCCTGGGGTCCCCCGAGCTCCCCGGGTCCCCTAGTCTCAGCTCATCTCGGCTTGCCTCGAATAATTTCGGCCAGTTTCGGCTCGTCGTGACCAACTCGACCCGCCTCAACAGGTTTCGACTGGTCTCGACGCACCTCGACCAGCCTCGACGCGGCTCTCCCCTCTCTGCGTCAGCAATGCTGTGGACTGTAATAACTAATTTCTCTACTCAAGCACTTCACATATATACATTCCTCTGTGTATGGGATTTACAGCAATGGGAGGGGAAACAAAGGTTCCAGGACTCAGAGGGACCTCAAGAGGGTCCCATAGTTTCTGAAGAGGGTCCCAAAGGGTCTCAAGGGTGTCCCAAAGGGCTCCGGAATGGTTCAAGTGGGCCCCCTCAAATTCTCCTAGTCTTTCAAGTCCCCCGGGCTCCCAAAACCCCGAGTCCCCCGAATGTCGCGGGTCCCACGAGTACCCCCTTTCCCCGGGTCGCCTGGTCTCAACCATCCTCGATATATATAACAATAAGAAATGCAAAATATATCACTATGAAAATAGGGCAGAGGAAAATAATAGAGCCCATGAAGGAAGAAATAATAGAATACAAAAATAAAGTGTTTATGATCTATAAAATGAATGATCATCCATCTTTGGAAGAGAGGATTGCAGAACTTAACATAGCCTGTGTTTGCAATAAAAAATTAACAAGAATAAAATTACTTCCCGCATCAGACCGTGTAGTTTACCAAGTGTCGTGCAGGCAGATAAACTAAACAGCAATATATCATCTTTATTGAAGAGACGAACTTTGATTCTTTAATATTTCACAAACAACATTTATATTACTTGTTTTAGTCTGGTACGACTCTGCCCATTCGTAGGACTGTAATAACTAGTCTGGTACGACTTATGACCATTCGTAGGACTCTAAAGACTAGTCTGGTACGATTATGACCACTCGTTGGACTGTACTAACTAGTCTGGTACGATTTATGACCATTCGTAGGACTGTAAGGACTAGTCTGGCACAACTATGACCACTCGTAGACTGTAAGGACTAGTCTGGCACAACTATGACCACTCGTAGACTGTAAGGACTAGTCTGGCACAACTATGACCACTCGTAGACTGTAAGGACTAGTCTGGCACAACTATGACCACTCGTAGGACTGTAAAGACTAGTCTGGTACGATTATGACCACTCGTAGGACTGTAATAACTAGTCTGGTACGATTTATGACCATTCGTAGGACTGTAAAGACTAGTCTGGCACAACTATGACCACTCGTAGACTGTAAGGACTGTGTATTCATAACCTAATTGAGGAAATATCCACCCATAAATTTTTTCAAGTTCATCGCATTCAATAGAGGATCACATGTGCACCACGCGGAGCAACATTGGCGATACGCTTACTCTCAATTATCGACACATTTGATTACGCATTGCACACATAATTTTCTCGTATTTCCTTCACACCAAGTTCCAATACAGATTAATTGTTGCCGTCTTAGGAAAGTCTCTGCCATCGAGTGCTGCACACTGGCGCCCAGGAAGAGAACAGCCGGAAGTGTTCGTGCTGTGCCGCGCCTCATTAAAGGCACTCCATCGTCACCTTGCCGTGACTGGGAACCAGCGACTAACTGGCCCCAACCAAACAGGACTTCACAGGGTATGAAGAACGCCCACAATGCTTCATCACGATGGACGATAGCAATGATGAGAAAAATGTATTAATTTTGTTTATAATGATTGACTCGAATAATATTTCGGGTCTTCGAGACATACTTAATCCGGAGATCCGTCAGCAAAGAGCTCCGATCGACTGAGGACTTAACAACTCATTTCGCAGAGCAGAACGGACGCAGTACCCGTCAATGCAGTCGTTCTGAAAAATGTGCACTCCACTGCAAATACGTGACCTATTTGACGGATCTCAGAGGGATTAGTTGATGGAAGGACTTCGTAATGTTGACCTTCAAAGAGAAGAACCTCGATATTATGTTCGAGACGGATGAGGAAATAACCCTCGCCCACTAGTAAAGACGGACGAGGAAATAGCCCTCGCCCACTGAAACGAGACGGATGAGAAATAGCTCTCGCCTACAAGTACGAGACGGATGAAGAAATAGCTCTCGCCTACAAGTACAAGACGGATGAAGAAATAGCTCTCGCCTACAAGTACAAGACGGATGAGAAATAGCTCTCGCCCACTAGTACAAAACGGATGAGGAAATACACTTAGTCCACTACTACGAGACGGATGAGGACATAACCCTCGCTCACTAGTAAACTGCATGCACATCTGACGAGCAGCGAGCGGCTCCGATCGGAGGGATAAATTAGATTAGAATAGAAGGGCAGCGACGGGCGGCAACAACAGGACATTTTACAGGGAAGGTATGCTTGAAAGTGTGTCACAGACTAAGGTATTGTTCAACAAAAATAAATTCTGAAACTGGCCAAAACGCTGCTGTTGCTGCAATGAAATATCGCTCTTGGCTACAGAGCAGGACACAAAGCTGAAGAAAATGGGGCAAACCAGGTCACTAATCTCAAGCTTGTCAGTCAACGTACGTCAACGCCATCGAAAGAGGCGAAGGAGAAAAAATTTTCGTCATTACTCCATCCAATGGCTAAGGCAATGATAAAAATAAATTGAATCTCTGTCCAATTAATACCATAGAGTCAAATTTCTACCCCGTAAACCAGTCATGGTCATGGTTACCATAAATAATGTTCCTATTGATATAAATATATTGATGCGGCTTTTTAGGTTTTTGCTGCAGTGCGCTTTGGAGAAATATTTCCCAGTTTTGCGCACGTGCCGCGTGGTGTTCTGCTCCAGACGCATTTTTCGTTCAGGGTGTTGGCACATAACACTTAAGGGTGAGGGTGATAGCATAACACTAGAGGGTGAGGGTGATAGCATAACACTAGAGGGTGAGGGTGATGGCACAACACTAGAGGGTAAGGGTGATGGCACAATACTATAGGGTGTGGGTGATGGCACACCAATTGAGGGTGAGGGTGATGGCACACCAATTGAGGGTGAGGGTGATGGCACAATACTATAGGGTGTGGGTGATGGCACAACCCTTGAGGGTGAGGGTGATAGCACAACACTAGAGGGTGAGGGTGATGGCACAATACTAGAGGGTGAGGGTGACGGCACAATACTATAGGGTGTGGGTGATGGCACAATACTATAGGGTGTGGGTGATAGCACAACACTAGAGGGTGAGGGGTATGGCACAACACTTGAGGGTGAGGGTGATGGCACAACACTTGAGGGTGAGGGTGATGGCACAACTCTAGAGTGTGAGGGGGATGGCACAACACTAGAGGGTGAGGAGTATGGCACAACACTTGAGGGTGAGGGTGATGGCACAACCCTAGAGGGTGAGGGGGATGGCACAACACTAGAGGGGGAGGGGAATGGCACAACCCTTGATGGTGGGGGTGATGGCACAATACTAGAGCTTGAGGGTGATGGCACAATACTATAGGGTGTGGGTGATGGCACAACACTTGAGGGTGAGGGGGATGGCACAACACTTTAGGGTGAGGGTGATTGCACAATACTATAGGGTGTGGGTGATGGCACAACACTTGAGGGTGATGGCACAACACCTCACACCCCTCTCGTTCACTCACACAACTTAGCCCTTATGCGCTGAAGGGCTAAGTTGTGTTACAAGGCCCATAAATAGGATGAGAAGGCCCATAAATAAGACTGAACAACAGGGTGACATATCAAAAGTAGACACTAAGTTGTAGGCCACACCCGTCGGGCGCCTTCCTAAAGCAGATAAATAAGTTAGTATAAGTGCTGACTGTCAATCGACCGTCAATCGACCGTCAATCAAGCGAAAAATATCGAGTACAAAACTTTTCCATCGTCGCAGGATTTATTTGACGGTTGTCAGGAGGGCAGAAGCTCCCGCAGTTGTCAGGAGGGCAGAAGCTCCCGCAGTTGTCAGGAGGGCAGAAGCTTCCGCAGTTGTCAGGAGGGCAGAAGCTCACAAAGTGCAATCTGTCATGAGCGTACGAACAAGTAGAAATGTTTCCAGAATATACAATTGATTGACAATTAATTCTCAAAAGTTTGTACTGATAACAGTTTGACTCCTGGCGTTGCGTCGACGCCGCAATGTCTCAGAAGATAATGGATACCATTTTGAGCAGGCCTGCTTGATGACCTCATTCTTCATGAGAAGTACGACGAGGTAACTGTGAACAATATTACCACCGCTCGCATGGTAGAACAAATTCCATGCTAAATTAACCTCACAAATGTGCCCTTTGATGCGGGAGCGAATAGACTGTTTCTGGCAGGTCATTGATGTCCTGCAGGGCCCTTTGATGCGGGAGCGAATAGACTGTTTCTGGCAGGTTGTTGATGTCCTGCAGGGCCCTTTGATGCGGGAGCGAATAGACTGTTTCTGGCAGGTCATTGATGTCCTGCAGGGCCCTTTGATGCGGGAGCGAATAGACTGTTTCTGGCAGGACGTTGATGTCCTGCAGGGCCCTTTGATGCGGGAGCGAATAGACTGTTTCTGGCAGGTCGTTGATGCCCTGCAGGGCCCTTTGATGCAGGAGCGAATAGTCTGTTTCTGGCAGGTCGTTGATGCCCTGCCGGGCCCTTTGATGCGGGAGCGAATAAACTGTTTCTGGCAGGTCGTTGATGCCCTGCAGGGCCCTTTGATGAGGGAGCGATTAGACTGTTTCTGGCAGGTCGTTGATGCCCTTCAGGGCCCTTTGATGCGGGAGCGAATAGACTGTTTCCAACAGGTCGTTGATGCCCTGCAGGGCCCTTTGATGCGGGAGCGAATAGACTGTTTCCAACAGGTCGTTGATGCCCTGCAGATGCCTTTGAAACGGGTTGATTGATTGATTGATTTGAGCCTCATTTCCACCAGAGCCTCAACGTGAGTCATGATAGGCTCCCCCGTAGGGCTCGATGATCATTGATTCCAGTAGGCTCGCACGCCTAGGTGTGCGAGGAAAAAACAAAACAACGCTTTTAACGTTAG
>SDVV010021141.1:0-13185 GCA_016164225.1 Gammarus roeselii | reverse complement strand
GTATATATATGTATATGTATATATATGTATATGTATATATATGTATATGTATATGTATATATATATATATATATATGTATTTATATAGTTCAAATTTATAATTCGTGAAAATAATTTCTAGGGGTGTGGGGTACGTTTGTTCGAGTGGGAGTGTATGAGAGGGGTGTGAAATGCGCCTTGCCGTTGGCTATCTTCTCTTCCTGAATATTCGGTCGAGTGTAAGTATCTGTGATTTCTTGTTCATCCTGCAAGAAAAGGAGTAATGGTATTCGCTCTTCTCATTGATATGGGAGGATGTACTGTCTACCTAATAGAGAACAGGAAAGGTTCTTCCACGTGGCGCAGATCTCATCTAACCTTTTGGCAATATCTGTCGGCCCTACAAAGCACGGATTTTTTTCCTACAAATAACAGGCAATGCTGAGTGATGTTAGCTTTCCGTTGTTACTGCCACATTAAGGATGTCAATAATGGCTATTGTAAAGACATTTTCTGCATGATTGTATCATATAGCTCGTGACTCCAACTGATGAATGGCAGCTTTGTTGCTAATTGATAGCATGTATTGACAGGCATCACATACCTACTGTTTTACTCTTGCACAGAACACAGCGTCGCACCCTCACCGTCACGGAGCTGAAGCGAGCCGCCCGCAGACCGTGGCGACGATTGCTTCAGCTGCCACTCTCGCTGCAACAGCAACAGCAGCAACAGATGGTGCACGCCGCGCAGATGGCTGTAACTGGCCCCGCTTCGTCAGCAGGTGTTTCCTTGGCAACAGCTGGCGCAGCTACCGTGGTGTCCCTTGCGACCACAGGGTCTGTTAATACCGCAGTGTCCATTGCTCCTGGACATTTGACGGCCACTGACTGATCAAACGATTCTCGTCCCAGAAGAAAAGGAGGAGGAGGAGTAGTTGTAGTAGGTGGTGACAGCAATGATAGCAATGGTGGTGGCAGTTCTATGAAAAATGTTGTTGGTGACAGTGTTGGCGGCGGCGATGGTGTTAGTAATAATAGAAGTAGGAGTAGTAGTAGTAGTAGTGGTAACGATCTTGGTGGTTCTGCTCTTATTAAATGTGTGACATCTGACATCGTAACCGCTGCAGATAGCGTCGATATCTCTGCTGGTGCTGTCGCGGCTGCTGGTACTGTAATCACTTTATCTAATTCTGCCCGAGACTATCCAAGTGATGTTGCCTCTACCACGTCTGATGACACTCAGCGGACGAGTCAAAATACCAGGCATATAAACAGACGGGGTGGTCTGACCGCAACAACGACTGCTGTGAGTAAATCAGCTACGGCAGTGCCTTCAACAAAACAACTCGAAGACATCTTTGAACATCAACAGCAAAGGAAGGTGCAGCCCCAGTGCGGCAACGATAAGCAAAGGCTCTCGCACGACCGTCAGCTACAGCAACTTCAACACAGCAATACCATTATCAGCACTCGACAGAGTAGGCGTAAGAATGAGAGCAGTACGACTGGTGAGATCCCAGGTATGGGGAGGGACTTGAAATTGAACTGCAGCGACGGCCATGCCCACGCGCACATCCAGCTCTCTGTGATGCCGTCAACCGCTTCTGAGTTGCCGTCGATAGATAGCCAGCAGGCGGGGAACACTTCCATGGATGGTGGACAAAGGAAGTTACCGTCGTTTGACTCCTGTAGCCAGCAAACGCTCTTGAACTTCATCAACTCGAAGATTCGAAATGACATTTTGCAGAGTTTTGTTGGAAAATCGCTTACTACGTCACAAGGCAGTGGTGACAATCCTGAAGAATCGGTTCGTGGGGAACCTGAAACACCGCCAGGTACGGCTGCAGCTGTTACAAGTTCGAGGAGAAAATTCTCACCTGGTAAAGAAGGCGAAAAACAGAGCTTGCTTCCATTAGAACAGGAAGTTTCGGACTTTTTTACTTTACAGGGTACACCGACTGCTGCAGTATCAGCAGAGGCTAGCGGGAGCAAAAGACAAGACTGTGAAAGTGTTTCTCGTGACAAAGGCATCGCAGTCCCGCCCGTGTCCCAGGTTCAGGTGAAAACAGGTCAGCGTTCCTCTACACCCAAATTAAGCGTCAGGACTAACTTGGAAGTTGACAATAGCAGTGTTAGCTCCACTGGTGGCCCTTCGTCCCACTCAGCCGCCCTGGCTAAAGGCCAGTACCTTACTGAACACCTGCTCAGCTGCTTGCTAAAGGCTGGTGTTGGACACGCTCCTAGCTCGTCTCTACAGAGAATGACATCTGGCAGAGATTCGTCGGCCATAACATCTTCAGAGACCAGTAGGAGCAGCAGTACAGCAACCCTTGGTTCTAGTCACATGCGAGAAACAGGAGAAGATAATAGGTTAGCGTTACCTCGAAATTTGAGTTCGGCTGGGAATCCGTCAACGAAATCTTGTAAAGATTCTTCCGGCCCACTTAATAGCTTGCCTTCAAATCGCTCAATGAACAATCCTTCGAGTGGTTTCCAGAAACCCTCCGAGAACACAAATAACGTAAGCAAATCACCGCCAGAGTCGGGCAATTCTACTTTATCCACTCCTACCATTGTTCAGAGTCAGTTAAACCAGGATCTGTCCTCCAACAACCGCGAATTTTACGGAAGCTATTCTCATCATATCAATCCACAACAGCCCAAAGATCATCATCACCAAAGTCATCCTTCAAATTCGCAGCAATATAGTCAGTTGCAACAACAAAACTTGTCTCGTGCAGCGCTGCCTTCGCAAGGATCGCAGCAGCAGCAGCAGCAGCATCATCACCATTCAGAGCCCGCTCGCTTTCGGGGTTCAACCAGCGGTGAGCAGTTACATAAAAATATGCACCAACATTATCAATACTATCAACATTATCATGACATGCAGCAGCACCAACAACAACAGCACCTTCAGCAGCAGCAACATCAGGAGCAGCAACAACATCAGCAGGAGCAGCAACAACATCAGCAGGAGCAGCAACAAAATCAGCAGGAGCAACCACACCATCAGCAGGAGCAACCACAGTATCGTCATCAAGATAATCTGGAAAATTCTGATGAAGCGAACAATTATTGCGGTTCTCAATACAATTACCATCAACTGCAGTTTGATAACACTTCGCATCAGTACAGTTACTATTCTCCACAATATCCACCACCACACGAACAACAACAAATGCAACATCCTCAGCATTCTCCTAACCAGGACAAGGCACCATTCAATTCGTTAAACCATCCGCATCATCTGATGCCTTACTATCAGCACCAGTATCAACAACCAAACCTTCATCAACAGAGGCCGTATCACAATCATCAGGAGGGGTCTAGATCTGCTTCAAACTTAATTGAAACCAGCAACCCTCCCTTAGATATGGGTGCTAGACAGCATCATCCAGCGGCAGAATTGGTAATGGCTCGGGCAATGAACACTGCCACTGCATCCAAAGCCATGTCAAACACGACGGCGACACCAATTTCTGGTCATTTGTCCTCGAACCGCGACACTCCCAATGCTAATGAAGAATCTTTGATTGGTGGGTCACAAAACGAAGCCACTACTGCTGCTAAACTCTGTCCGGGAGGAGGACTGACGGCAAGCTTGAGGGCAGCATCCAGCAGCGCCGCTCGGCCTCGCGGGACTGAGGCACCCAAAGACGACAGCCGCGTCGCACGGCCTCCTTCTGGAGCAGAGCGTTCGTCATTACCCGTCAGTGACAGCGCTTCCAGAGAGCTTGAAGCAGCTATCACCAACAAGGCTGCTAACCGAGTTAGCAAGATGGATATGTCCGATAAATTGCCTCATCTTACTCGCACCTCTCTTGGAGTTTCTAATTCTAACAGCAAAAGCGCAACCGATCATACCAGTTCCACTTCTACTGCTAGTAATTGTATCATTCACAGTCCAAGTATAAATGCTTCTTGTGCTACCTTAAATACTACAACTGCATTCAGTAGCCCTAATACTCCCATTGTCATCAATAACAGTAGTTCTCTTCGGGACCTGATACTACCAGCTCCGGTTTCCCCCCTGTCTGAGGTACTGCCTCCTCCACCTCCTACTGCAGCCTTCCTCTCTCCCGCTACTCCGCCCCCGTACATCAGACCAGGAGAAGGAGCAGCTTCTACATCGGCTTCAGCTGTTCGTTCTGACTCGCCACCTCCAGTTTTGCTTCAGTTGTAATGTAAAACGTCTATCAACGATGTTGTTACGAACTGTCTACTAATTACAAAGCAACTTCACCACCACCGGTGGTGTTACTTAGTGTATCCGTTGCACGCAGCAACTTGACGACCACTTCCACCATGGTCCATTAAAGCCGTATAGGCAATGCAGGATAACGATCACCGCCAGCCAATGTTATAGCGTTGAGGCTGTGACGTCAGTGAAACTCAAGGTCTTTGAAAACGATAATGAATGCTAAATAAAGATTTAAGTGAAGGAATTATGTTATTGTAAAACTGTTTTTCGTGGATATTTTTGCACCGACCTCCGTTTTGGTGATGTGCTATTAACCAGGCGCTTCAATTTGCTATTAGACGTGCAAAGTTTTTGTGACATCACGCGGCTTCGCTAACGTATTATGTTTTGACTATACAACTCCTATGGTCTATGACAACCACTGATGCTGTAACAAACGACCATCACTACCACCTGTGCATTTTCACGATCATCCCTACCACCTGTGCTGTTACAAATTATTCTTGATACGAGTCAACTTCACGACCATCGCCGCCTCCTGTGCTGTTACCAATCAACTTCACAACCATCGCCGCCGCCTGTGCTGTTACAAAACAACTTCACGACCATCACCACCAGACTGAGGTGGCATGCTGTCACATGCGGTGTGCTGTTATATACGTTGTGCTGTTATAGACTATTCTAGATACGAAGCAACTTCATGACCATCACAAACGATGCTGTTACAGACTTCTGTATTCGAAGCTACTTCTCGACCATCACCACCAACGGTTCTGTTACAAACTTTTAAATATGAACTCCCTTCACAACCATCACCATCAACGATGCTGTTACAGATAGTATCCTAGTTACGTGAGAACTTTACCGCCACCACAGATGCTATCACATATTGCGTCTTTGTTACGCAGCTTTACCATTACCAATGTTGTTACATACTGTCTTATTCACGAAGTTTTTTACTGCGCGGCTACGTCACCATCAGTGCTGTTACGTTGCAACCGCTTCTTAGTTAATTTTTTTCACCCAAGTTCTTGATGCTGGAATAATTTAAAACCCTACTGATAGCAATGAATGCTTAATAACACTTATGAGAGGTACTATAAGTTAGTAGATAATATACATACCACTGATCAAGCAAGAACTGATGAATAAGTTACTGTTTTTGGTACAAAAGACAATTTACTATCTGATGGTTGGGTAAATAAATATTATTATTGCTGTTTTACATGTGATCGTCATTGACACAGATTCTTGAAAATGTTTCAAAATGTTATGAAAGCATATGTCGTGTCTGGTAAAAGTAGGGGTGACCATCTGTGATCGGTAGAAAAGCATCATCACAACAAAATATGTCCTATTATCGTGAATGCTTCCCTGGTATTGAAAGTTACTGACAATTTGTTTCAATGGTTCATGTCTTCTGAAGCAATCACCCGCTGAACTGTTCTCTAAATTTCCAATGAGCAAAAACCAGAGCCCGGGTGTTCTTTGGTACCAGCTTATTTTTTCTGGTCTGTTATGAGTTTCTTTGAAGTGAATTGATGTGATTTAGGCTCATGGTTATGGCTATGTACTTGCAGCCTCCCATAGACACCACCGCGTCTGCTTGTGTTCTTCCACATGTTGAAATCAATTGAACTCCGGATATGATGTACCATGATATCGTTTGACACCAAATTATTGCTTAACGCTATGATAGCGTGTACATATGTAGCCTGCTTTAGGTATTATAGATAGGAAAACAAACTACGGTATAGTGTCTTAATTAGTACGTGCAAACTGTAGCTATCTTAGATGCTAAAACAACGGCTCCGAGGGCTGGATATAGCGGTGCTAAAAGTGATTTTCTTACGATACTACTGAACGGGGGTGCGGATAAAACCTCCTTGGAAACGGTGGACGTTGATGCTTGAATTGTCTTGATATCGAAGTGGTCGTGAGTGATGCAGGTTACGAAGCAACTTGAACTCGAATTCATTCATCAGTATACAATCTGCGCGAGGCTTAGCTGAACAACGCATAAACAGCGAACATTTTATTCTTGAACGATGTCTTGGTAGTTATTCCTATTTATTTCCTCTGCTAGGTAGTCATACTCGGTTGACATGGCCATCAAATAATAAGCCATTGGTTACAGTCGTGCATTCGTCTTACCAACAATCATTTCCTCTATGATTAAACTTTTCCTTTTTTCCCTGCAATGTGTTCCAAGAATCATGTGTCTATATAGGCTTTACCTGCAAGAAAGAGATCACCTGTGACTAGGGTGAACTAGTAACAGCTGCACCTAAGGCAGACCTGTAACAGCTGCACCTAAGGTAGACCTGTAACAGCTGTAGCTAAGGCAGACTAGTAAAAGCTGTAGCTAAGGGCGACTAGCAGTAGCTGTAGCTAAGATCTAACAGCTGTTGCCACGGTGAACTAGCAATCGCTAGGGTGGAATAGTAACAGCTGCAGCAAAGTAAACTAGTAACAGCTGTACCTCAAGTTGACTAGTTAGAGCTGTAGCTATGGTGAACTAGTAACAGCTGTAGCTAATGTGGACTAGTAATAGCTGTAGCTAATGTGGACTAGTAATAGCTGTAGCTAAGGTGGACTAGCAACAGTTGAAGGTGAGGTAGACTAGGAACAGCAGCAGCTGCTAATGAACGCTGTCACTTGATATACTAGCATCAGCTGTACTTGAAGTTCATTAGTTACAGCTGTAGGTAAAGTGCATAAGCAACAGCTATAACTTGAGTACGTTAGAAAGAGCTGTAGCCTGACAGATCAGTAACAGATGTAGCTTAAGTACACTAGTAACAGCTCTACCTAAGGTAAACTAGCATCAGACTAGTAGCTAATAGGTTCAACTAGAGTTGACTAGCAACACCAGTGAACCAAGTTCGGCAAGAAGATCGCCTGGGTAAGGTCTTTGCTCTTCTACATAGCACTATCGGATACTCTGTCGCACCTGGTTCACCAATCTGACCATTGCATTACTTTTGTTGTCTTTTGAAAAAAACTTCCGTTACAGCTCCTATGTTCTAAATAAAGCAGGCTAATTTTATTGCTTTCGCTTGAAGCTAGTAACCGCTCCTTCATCAATTGAACTCAAATGTGATCATAAAAATGTCAACTTTACGCATAGCAAGCAATAAGAATTGGTTTTTAGGGCAAGTTGGGCGAGAGGTTCGTAAATGACAAACCAGTATTGAATGTCATGGATGTCTCAACATGCTTGTTCGCATTAATAACTTTTTGTTTATAACGCCTGTTGATGAAAGGTATTGCTGATGGTGACTTGTCATTCGCAAAACACTAACTTCATTTCCCGACTCTGCGCTCTTTCTGATTTATTCCTTTCGACATGAACCTGCTTTTGATTTTAACTCCATAATAATTCTCTCCACTGAGGCATACTTCGACAAAATTCCTGTTCTTTACGCATACTTCGAACGTAGTTTTTTATTTGCTCTAATGTTCGCCAGCGGTGGCCTCCTTCATTGCATTGTTTTTCAATTATGTCTTAGGTTGTTTGAAACTGGATTGATTGTTTGTCCACTGTTCTGTAGAATGACAGGTCAGGCTTGTCAATCGTTACCTCTCTTCTTTTTAAATAAACACTTGCGGGAAGAGTTTTTCAATATTGCTGATGTACTCAATATAAAAAATAGGAACCCTATCGATTCCTCATTTGCTCATTTTTTGTTGTGTTCAACAAAGTATCATTGGTCAGAAATACATTTGCTTTTTGTTTCGACTTCGATATTTTTTCAAATTGTTTAGTAGATAGCGATATAGAAATGTATGAAAATCTGATTAATTGTTCTCAAGAATCATAACGTTTGATCTATCTTAACGTTAGACCTATCTTGGACCTGGCGCAGTGGTGCTCGTGGCTATTATTATTTATGCTAGGAGTAAATGCCCTGGTGTTATTGTAAGACTTAGCTAATTGTTTAGAGAACCAAAAGGTAAACTGACTGCAGAAAAAAAAACGTTCCCCTGTGACAGTCCAAAACACCTGGCTAGTTCAATCAAATAAGGTGTCGGCGATAAGAGCATTACAAGCAGAGCGCCGAAGTGCTATAAGTAACGAGACTATGTTTTGAACGTGCGAGTATTTGCGTTGTGTAGATGTATTGTTGCGAGTCGAGCGTTGAAGGGCTATAAGTAACGAGCCTATGTACTGAACGTGCGAGTATGTATGTACGTTGTGTATAGGTATTGTTGCGATAAGTGTCGCTTTGGCGTGTCGCGAACGCTTTGTTATTTTTACTATTCCTAATGATATCACTGTACAGAAGTAGCTCAAGGGAACCGACGGCGGCGGACTCTGTTCTCAAGCTCTTGGTTATCTCTTGGCTGCAGAGTTGGTAGACAAAGTTCCAAATTTTAGTACGTTAGAAGTGGTGAAACTACCTAGTTTTTAGGTTAATAATAAAAAGGTCACCCTTATCTACATACATACGTACACATACAAATACACACACACACAAAACTATGAGGACAAGTAGACCTGTGACGTTCTAGATATCTAAGTATATCTTGTATAAAAAACAAGTAGTTTTCCTAGGTATAGATACGATGCTCGCCGAATTTTCTATTAGAGAAGTGTACTTTTGGCTTTTTCTTGTGCATATTTATATATATAAATAAACATACATACCTACTTCCATTGAACGTCTCATGTCAGTGCACAGTTACTTCAGATGTTGGGCTTGGTCTCGGTGTTTAGATTGGTGGTATTTACGTTTCCTATGTGTGTAAATACAGTGCAGCCACCGGTACACAAGTTGATGGTAAATATTTTGTGAGATTTGGATGCCATTACATACGCAGCCTCCTCCGGTAATACTGTTCGCGGTGCAACTCCATTTATCATTCCTTCTGTAAAGATGGCGTAAAAGTTCAGATTAGCCTTGGCACGTTTGATGGTAGAACCCCGTCATGATATTTATTACGAAATGCACTTATAAAAGCTAATTAAAGACTTTTAGTTCTTGTTGGGGGAATGTGAATGGAGCTAAATGGCAAAACTCGACTTCTGTATTACTTCTCCCTCTCCGTAACGTAAAAGCAAACGTGTCTATTTTCCTGAACCCGCTTAGTAGACTTCTCTAGACTACAGTACGGACACAACCGCTCTTTCCAGCTTAGGATGAATCTGGTGCGTCGATACAGACATGTCTACCCAGCCAGGCTACCCCTCAGACTGTAGATTTGATAACATTAGACTGCTCTAGTTGGGCTGGTGAGATCTGTCGCTTCTGGCTTCGTACAGTCGAGGCTGCCGTTACACAGCTGTGGCAACCACAGGCAACACGTGTCGCGATCCAAGGGACTGTTACGCTCTTCCAAACTTAAGCCCAGGAATGCTGAGAATTGTTTCATTGAGCATCTAAACAAACGAGCTTGAAATTCTCACGTCACCCGCTCTCTTTGATGGTCACTCGTTAACACTTCAGTCGAGTGCACCGAGCGCCTTTCAACCTCACGACGCTTGTAAAACCGGCAGTTTTTATCCGTCTTTGTCCCGTTCTCACGTTAAACGTCTGTTATTTCTCTGTAGCACAACATTCCTAGTTGGGAGGCATATTTCCTTGGTGGAGTGTTTGCTTCATTTTTCGTATTGTGGTTGCATTTTATATTTCAACCTCCCTTCCCCTACATTTAGTTCAGTAATAGGTTGCTGTACATAATAACTTGGGAGCATTACTATTTCTTGTAACAAAATAATGCTAGCAGAAATACTTAGTAGGTAGCTAATTGTAATTGAGAGTGAAAGTAATGCGGTGACTCGAGATGTGTTGCATGTAAATTTCTGCTGGTTTTGCTTATGTGTGTACAGCTTCGCTTACCAACATCCCTAACCCCTTCACCTCTCGCTGTTTCCTGAACAGTAAATTAGAGTAAAACTGGGAGAGTGGTTTGCTGTAGTTAGGCTGTTGAGAATAAACGTTCATAAAGAGTAATGAGTTTTCGGAGTAAGTATTGAAAATGCAACGCGAGGAAACGAACCCGTTGATCTTTAGTTACTGTTTTGTTTATATCACTTGAATGTTATCTGCAAGCATGTTCCTTGGAGGCCATGTATCAACACTGCACCGGTTTATTTTGTGTTAAAGTTACTTTATTTCTGTTATATAGCTGATTCATGTCTTACGTCAATTCATGTTTTGTGTCGGTGGCTGTAATGACAAGAAATAAATTTTCTCGATGCATTTTCATTTCTTGAACAAGAATCGCGAAAAATGCTGATGGTACGTAATGTAGGCACAGGATGGGAGTTGCAAATCATAAATTCCCCTCTAGCAACCACCTATTTGGTTCCCGGCCCGCAGGGAGTCACGGCCCAACCAAAGTCTTCACCTTTCAGTCTCTCCTTTTCCCCCTCATCCTGAATTTACTTCTTTTATTGACCTCATTTGTTTTTTTGTTCAGTTTACATTTTCTTTGAATTTATGTCCCTCGCAGCCAAGTTGCGTTCGTTTCATTCATGCCGTTCTCATGCGTATGATTCCCAGCATTGAATTTAAATCATCGCATGTATGGAATTCCGTTTCTTGTCTCTTCTTCATCTTCCAACTCAGCAGTGTTGGGGCCCGTTGCTCCCGGCCTTTTATGGACGGCAGCGAATCCGTGAGTCTCTGGAGCACACCATATGGCCTCTGCACCTAAGGAGTTCCTGTGGCACCAGTGCATACTTTAATATTTGCTTTGCAAAGACCATTGACTTGATGTAGTAGTAAGCCCCAAATTTGTCCATAGCTTGATGCAGCACTAGTTGCTGGTTCGACGTTTGGCGCGAGAAGACGCCGATTACAGCGCTCTTGACCTCGCCACTGTAATCTATTCTAACATAGAATATAAGTCCTCTTTGAGGCTCATTGTGTTTATCGTGGTTTTTGCAGCTGGTTTTGGCGATGATTGCAACTTTTTAGTACGTTGATATCTTCGTTTTATACCCTGCCACGAAGCTCATCTGCTGAACCGAGCTACTTCAGCCTTTGGCAAGAGAGAGTTTGCCTATTGTTCTGTTGATGTTGATCGCACTTTTTATGCCATTCTTTGAATTTTGTTGTTTCTGTGTTCTAAATTTCTGCGTATGCAAAAGCAGTCTCGGATGTGCAATAAATAGGTTTTGAGTTTCTCAATTTACTTCCACTGCCATCTAGCGACTTCATTTGTTTACACTTTCGGCGTGTCTATGAACGTCATTTATCCTTGCCGAATCGTGAGGTGCCGCCGTCGTCAATTCACGCAGAAGGTGATGATTTTTCTGATTCCTTACCCACTCTTGACAAAGGTAATGGCGTTTTAATTCGCCATTTTATTATTTATCCACATGCCGTCGGATGCATAAGTTACTTCAAACCCTTGAGCTACTGCGAACGCTCTTCACTGCACTTGTCAGCAACTGTACATAGTACTACTACGTCGTTATTTGTCCTGCCACCTCTTCGCTCCCCGATATTATAACAACGCTGCCCTGTTCAAATTCTCCTAAGAGGGTAGCCTTGCTCGAACACACAGCTCGTTCATACTATTGTTGCTCTTACTATTGTATTAATGTTATGAGCAGCGGGTTAAATGCTTATTATTGTTAATATTAATAAAGAAATAGACAGGATTAACTAGTTTAATTATGATTCCCTTCAACATGTTCAACAATCGGCAATCATGCATGTCAAACAGTGATATGAAATACGATGCTGCTCTTCCTACAAATATCCGAGCGCAATTTCGTTTGAAGGGCCGCAACTGGATCGCGAACTATTATCTGTGCCAAAGAGTTCTTTTGTGTATCGTTACTTGGAAACGGTATTGACAGTATCATTATTTTATTGAGAGATACATGATTCTACAATGATTGTAGATTTTATATTATTTAAAAATTAAAGCTCGCGTACCATCAATTCCATTCATTTATAATGATTAATTAAAAATCTTCGGTGTGCCATGAGCGGTGAGTTAGGTTGTAAACCATGGTTGTCCTCCTACAAACGCGGTCGCCAGCAGCCTTACTGGCCATGGTCCCTGCCGAGGTGTCAGCATTTAGTTCGGCAGGGAGAGATGTACCGTAGCTATAGAAAGTTCGTTTAAGATTGAAAATTAAGAAAAAATCTTGAATTATAATTTTTCGCTCGATATTTGAACACATGGAAAATTCAATTGATATTACTCATTATGGAGCTTAATCCAGGTACAATACAGAAAGAAATTTCTATTGCATTGAATTCAACGTTGGAGCATGGCGCAGAGGCAGTATCGTAGCCAATGAGTGACACCTACAAAGCCTACTCACGGACCCAACCTACCGTTAAAAGCTTATCGCTTTCGGAAAACACACCGGACTATACGAAGCTGTCTAAACCTCAAACACCTGTGCAAGTGAGGTGGTCTCTCCACCCCATTACGCACAGAAACAACACATTTTACGAAGATATGCATTCACTCTTTACTCTCTCGTACGTGCTAGCACGCGAACATGCCACAATTAAAATATGTACTTACTTCAGCTTGACATGACTAATATTTCCGCTGTGAGGCCGTGCGAACTTACCTGAATCAACGACGGTCGCGCCCTACGGGGGAGCCTATTATGACTCACGTTGAGGCTCAGGTGGAAATGAGGCCCAAATCAAATCAAAACAATGAGTGACCAGCGCGTTCGAAAACACCATCGCATACAAGTTTACAAGTTAACGGGGTATAAAAACGATTTTTTTGCTGTATCATATTAAGAGCCGGTCACCGCTCTAAGCCGAACATCGCTTTGAGACTGAATATCGTCTCGTAAAGGTTAAAGTTTTCAACTAAGTCGGAGAGATCGACTATCATCTCTTCAGAGCGAGAGCAATAAGGCACCTCAGAGGGATACCCCCTGGGGGTATCCCAGGCTCACCCGCCTTCCCGTGGTGTCGTTATCCACCAATATTCATTTGTCCCTTTGTGTAAATACGTTTTGAGTTGAGAGATCCCTCCACCGTCCCCCCCTTTCAGTTTGTAGCTACAACC
>SDVV010021140.1:0-13185 GCA_016164225.1 Gammarus roeselii | reverse complement strand
GCCACATATATATACATATATATATTATATATATGTATATATAAATATAATATATTTCTGTGTATGGGTTTTACAGTGTGCTGAGAAGGAAGCCGGGATCCCAGGATTCAGAGGGGCCTCAAACGGGTCCCAAAGTGACCCGGAAGTTCCTGTAGGGCAATTGAAGAGTGGCAAAGTAGGTGCAGCGTAGATAAAGAGTAGGCTCAAAGCAGATTCCGAATAGGCTCAACGTAGATACAGAGTAGGTTTAACATAGATACAGAGTAGGTTTAGCGTAGATACAGAGTAGGTTTAGCGTAGATACAGAGTAGGTTTACCGTAGATACAGAGTAGGTTTACCGTAGATACAGAGTAGGTTTAGCGTAGATACCGAGTAGGTTTAGAGTAGATTCCGAGTAGGTTTAGAGTAGATTCCGAGTAGGATTAGAGTAGATTTAGCGTAGTTTCCGATAGGTTAAACGTAGTAGGATCAGTAGCCGCTTCCGCGCTCCACCGGAGCCCCAACGCGAACTCGTCGCTCGCCACCCTGCAGGGCCCCTGCGGGCGTCTAACGATGCATAATTATAGAACCAATACAAATTTGATCACCATGAAAAAAGGACAGCTAAATGTTAAGAGCCCTCGAGACAAAAAATAATAAAATACTTAAAGAGGAGTCCCTCGATCTAATATAAAACTAGCATATCTCCCTGGCTTATATTATTATAATGTACACTTGCTGAAACACGAAGTTTCCTAGCTAGCGACGCGGTGAGAAAAGTTTCGACAAATGTGCCCTGTGCAAACGAGACGAATATTACTTTCATTTTGATTGAGCGCGTACATGCGGCGCGGCCTTGTCGGGTTATATGGGAACAAGTCTCACCTCCTTGATTAAATTCTAGCTAAGTCAATATTCACCTCCTTGATTAAATTCTAGCTAAGTCAATATTCACCTCCTTGATTAAATTCTAGCCAAGTCAATATTTCGAAACACGTTATTTGCACTAAGATAGGAAAATTATTGAATTGATTGCATAATTTTCCCCTAGTTAAATTTTTACCCATCCTGTGTACGTTTACTCAAGAACCTCATTCACCTGCGTACGTTTACTAAAGAACCTCATTCACCTGCAGTGGCTGTGGGTGATAAAACAATAGCTAGTAGACTCCGCGTTCCGAATAACACAAATGTTATTCCTATCAAATAAAAAATGGTTTGCTCGATGTAAACCCTGGTTTTGGTAGAATACCCTCCACGTCCATCACGTGCCTCACATTTTATGCATATGCTGGCACACTAAAGGCGCCAACATACAGCGGTTGCAACAGACGTTCGATTCGTAGCAGATGCCATCCAAACTTCTGGGAGGACTCTGAAACGAACCGGAGTTTCACTCTCAAGTGTTCTCTCCACAAAGTGCATACACTAAAGAGCTGTCTACATAGCAGGCCTCGCGACAGAGCTGCAGTGTGTACACGCTGCGCGTGCCAGCAGCGAAAGCGTTTGCGGCGCCATCTGTCGACTTGTGAACAACAGTTGCAAACATGGAAGCCCGAGTGGCGGTCAAGAGCACTCCACAAGCAGGATAGAAAGATGCACTGTTGTTGCCAAAGGTACGTTGACGACGCTCTGCAGATGGAAGCTCGCCGTTTATCAGAAATGCGGCGTACACCACGATCACAGTTCCGTTCAGGGTGGCATAGGCATGTCGCTTAGACGTAAACATCAGAAATGTGGAATGTGACGTACACCACGATCACAGTCCCGTTCATGGTGACATAGGCGTGTCGCTTAGACGTAAACATCAGAAATGTGAAATGTAACGTACACCACGATCACAGTTCCGTTCAGGGTGGCATAGGCATGTCGCTTAGACGTAAACATCAGAAATGTGGAATGTGACGTACACCACGATCACAGTCCCGTTCATGGTGACATAGGCGTGTCGCTTAAACGTAAACATCAGAAATGTGGAATGTGACGTACACCACGATCACAGTCCCGTTCATGACGACTTGGGCAGGTCGCTTAGACGTATTCCCGTTCTCATAAATTGGAACAGCCACATTTGTGTGTAAACCAAGTTGGTAAATATTGAACGTTATACGCTATATCTGAGATATCTCAATCACTTTAATGGTGGTTAGTTTAAATAAATATTTTCAAAATATGTTGTTCAGGTCATGCAGCTTGACTAGCGTCGCTATGGATCGTCATGGTAACGGTTCAGAAACAAGGTTTCCTAAACATCAATATACATCGACGCAATTAAAGGAACATGTGGACGTAATTTTTTTCTCGAACACTAATAATATATTTTAGATCGGTTGGCAGTTAGACGAGGCTCACATTAAAAACAAGCCTCAGATACATTTCCAAGTACAAATTCGTATCAAATCCACGATCATCAGTAAAGCCTACATAATTAAATGAGCGACAATTTTCGGAAACCAATTCTAACAATAAAATCCTCAATGCAATCTGCACAGAGATGCGCTCGCTGTGTCGTCAATGTCAGGACGATACAGCGTCCTAACTTGGCGGATCACTCGTATTCATATTTTAGCAAGTTTTGTATCAAATGTACTTCTATGTCCTTGATGGTTTTTAATAAAGATTCTTATTATTAATAAATCCCCTTGCGACTTGTGGAAACGACTTGTGAGACGTCAGAGGTTGGCTAAAATTTAAGAAAGACAGATTTCAATGAATAATCGTCGACTTTCAAGGCCCAACAACAACCAACGAGTTTCAGAGAAAGGTGGCCCAGTTTGTGCACGACCTGCATCAACAGATGTTTCGTGCATCAAACGATCTCTAACCACCTGGTGACAACAGTTAGCAGCAGCCGTTGTGCCAGTAATGCCCAGACATGTGCTTTCATAAATGCGGGCTTACACTGTCAGAGGTACTTGAATATTGTAGCCTCATTGGTTAATGTCTATTGGGATTGCACTGATGCAACCCCCCTCCCCCTCGACGTCCCCGTTCAAGGTATTTGCCAAGAATGCATCGAATCACACGAAAGTAACAGTTCATACGGCGACACACAGCCTCATGATCAGAGTGATGGCTTTTAACAATAAATCCTCCTTGTACTCAGCAGTAGCGATGCACTCGCTGTGCCATCAATATAATGCGTGCACAGAAGTACTGTTAACTCAAGAAGAAATATAATGTGTATAATACATATAAAATGTACTACTATGCCCCTGATGGTTTTGAAATGTTCTCATCACTATTGTTGTTTCAAACAAAATTCGTGGTATTTTGCTGGAGCCATGATCTCAAGTTCACTCACATGCACGTTTTCTACTTCATTTATCTTAAAAAAAAATTCAGTCTAAACTGTATAATATTTGTCACTCTTAAGAATTATCGATTTAAATTTATCAAGATATAATGACATGCTGGAATGTTACATAAATATAAGAAAACACAGATGATATGATTAGATTAGAGTGTCAAGGCTTTCAAGTGCACTGGAGTACAGATGATATGAACCAAGTTGAAGACAAAATTTGCGACCTAAATATATTAAATATTGAGTTATAATCAAGGTTAAGGAGTGAATTTACCTCTTCATACCACAATTGATGGACCTCGAGGACATTCTCTCTTTCCAGACAGCTAAAGAACGTGTATATGACTCACGAAAAGTAAGAGCAGTAAGTTAGGTCAACTTACTTCACTTAATCACGGCACAATTCACGTTTTTCATATTTACATCCTTCTTTGAGTTTAATAGCCTTCATCACTATCAATAGCAAGAAGAATACACGTCGTTTCCATGAGAAATCGTCCGTAATTCCTCTTACGACAGACACAGACAGGCCACACTGCTTGGCCAAGTGACCCAGGTAACCACATCATGGTTTATATTGTGTCCATGGTGCGTCTCCCTCCACCTTTTCATTACAGTTTGCGTTTAATTTTGAACACAAACATAGAAATTATCTCCATTTAAAGCTTTAAATGACGAGTTTGAACGCAATTTTTGTATAAGATAGTATGCAGAGATGACATTGTCCTCTTGAATCTGACGATGACTGGAGGGCAATGGGGGTTATTTTTGATGTGTATCACCTCCGATGATTGATAGGCAGCTATAGTCTCCCAGACCAATGTCATCGGAAGGCGGGTTCATAGGATAGCGTGTCGTGATGTCGCGAATAAGGAAAGCTCTCACTTACGCCATGTGATTTAACAGGATAACACCGTCCCCGCAACACGCAATCTAGCTGCAGCGGCCCCGCAACCCGCAAACGAGCCACCCAATCTGCGCCACACGTCGGCGCACTGGGTGATGTTAGTCACGGGACGACGCTCTGTAGCCTAGACCTTCTGAGAACGGGGAGTCTAACTAGTCTGCGATACGTTACTTTCAGACGCGTGCGGTCTCGTATTGCTTTCATGAGAAAAGCAAAATGGAATAGTTCTGTTGCGTGGAAAACCTTCATACACATTATTTAAAACTTCATAAACATGACCGAAAATAGTGGTACTAACGATTATGTACATAGATCTACATGTCCTCCGTTCCTTTATAATAATTTACTTAGAAAAATAAATAGGAAAAACGATCATAAAATAGGAGGAACGAGATTCAGAGGCAACCGACATAATGCAGTAATATTGCAGACCTGTTAATACGAAAACTGAACACAGCAAATTTCAGCTTTTCAGTAGCAGAAACTGATTAATACACTGCATACATCTACAGGAGAAACCTGTAGATCTTGATTCATAGACTACATGCATATACAGGAGAAACTTGTAGATCTCATTGGTCGATTTGTATACATTCCTCTTCACGACCTTCCATTAAGTATGATCTAAGAGACTATATCGATCATACCAGACAATCGTGCACTTTCTCTTTTGACGAGCATTAAAAGAAATCATGACTCTTCTCGATCAGAATTCTGCCATGAATGGTATAGTGATTGCCGTTCTCAGGATTACTGTGACGCTGTCGTAGTGAGGGCAAATGCAGGGTATTGTCGGTCGCTGGATGGCAGCCCCGCTAGACGAAGGAAAGTGGGTGCAAAAAGTAAAGATTGTTTATGCGAGAGCAAAATTGAGCCATTACCATGTATACAAATGGGTTAAATCTCTATATCCGCTACATGGGGATTGACATCAATAAATTGCAAGGCTCGGCGACATAAATCAAAGCGTTCAAGTAACGCAGTATTTGTTATCATATGCTGCACTTAATTAGTAGATACACAGCTATAATAATCGCAATATTTGTTACAGATAGTCGAGAGCACTTTGAGTAAGAGCGATACGCATCCTTTCGTCAGTGACAAATTTCGGTTGAGAATTGATGTATAGAGGAGTTTGCTTTTTGAATAAATAAAAAAAAGATCGCGCACAAAATGCCCAATATTAAAAATCTTAATTGAAATAATTTCCCAAATTCATAAACATCGCCGGGTTAAAAAAATTGAACGCGTATCGAACACTATCTCGTATATTTAGCGTCTCGCTGCAGAAGAGATTGGCGTTCAGGGCACTGCCCTACCCAAATGCCTATCAGAGACTGAGCAGATAGCCGGCGGTTTGAGTAGTCAGTTCTACTGCAACTCATCACTATTAGAAGGGCAAAGTGGAAGGACGGCTTCTCAATAGGAGAAGAGCCGAGCTCTACAATATTATCAATTGTATCGCCACTACTGATTTGATTTGAGCCTCATTTCCACCAGAGCCTCAACGTGAGTCATAATAGGCTCCCCCGTAGGGCTCGATGATCATCGATTCCAGTAGGCTCGCACGCCTAAGTGTGCGAGGAAAAAACAAAACAGAGCTTTTAACGATAGAAAAAAGTGAAAGTTTTAGCAATGTCAGACGCACGCTGGCGCGCAAAAGAAAAAAACGCTTTCTAGAAACAGACCTCCGCTTCCAATCCTTTAGAACTTAAAGTGTGATATGTACGCACCCTAGTGCGTACAGGTAGCATCGTCGAGATTAGTACACGGTCAGTGGCTACACGGGCAAATTCAGCTCAGACAGCAACACAACACAATATTTACAGCTACGCCTCCAGCCCCTCAGAACCTCATGCGTTAGCTATATGTCCAAACGCCAGTGCGCACAGATAGTATCGTCGAAATTGGTACAAGGTTCACGGCTACTCGGACCAAGTCAGCTCAGACAGCAACGCAACACAATATTTACAGCTACGCGGCCTATTAGATTGTTAGTACAACTTCTTTATTCAGGCAAGATAAAGACCAAGACAAAAAGATTCCCCACCTCCAACCACTCGGAACTCCAAGAATAACATGCACGCACGACAGTGCGCACAGTCAGTATCGTCGAAATTGGTACAAGGTCTATGGCTTCACGGATTAGATAGACTCCAACCGCAACGCGTCACAAGGTTTTATAGCTACGCAGTCCAGGTCAACCCCAGAAACTGCATATGGTCCGTGCACGCGCGAGCGAGCACAGACTGAAGAAAAAATACCCATTCACAAAATCACAGACACGAACTCCCGCACAAATACTCCAGAGTTATAATATTGTGGATCGTGAAAAAGAAAGTAAGAGCAGGTTTGTCATGGGCAGAAAAATTGCTCAGATTATTGATTTCGCACTGATTGTTAAAGGGGATGATAGGGCGGGGGGGGGGCATTGGTCCCTTGGCTCGCAAAAGAACCCGATGAATCCCGGAGGGTGACCCATGTCCTCCGGGTGTTTTCGAGCTCCTCGAGTCCCCCGAGACCCCTCGCCTCAGCTTATCTCGGTTTGTCTCTAATCATTTCGGCCAGTTTCGGCTCGTCGCGACCAACTCGACTCGCCTCAACATGTTTCGACTGATCTCGACGCACCTCGACCAGCCTCGACGCGACCCTCACCATCTGCGCCAGCAATCCGCGGACTGTAAAGGTTAATTGTTCTACTCATGCATCTCACAAACATTTTTCTGTGCATGGGTTTTACAGCGCTGGGAGGGAGGAGCAGAGGTTCCAGGATTCAGAGGGGCTTCTAAAGGGTCCCACAGTTTCTCAAAAGGGTCCTAAAGGGTCTCAAGGGTGTCCCAAAGGGCCCCAGAAAGGTCCAAGTGGATCCCCCCAAATTCACCTGGTCTCCCAAGTCCCCCGGGTTCCCGAAACCCCGGGTCCGCGGGTCCCACGAAAACCTCCCCTCCCTGGGTCACCTTGTCTCAACCAACCTCGATACATATAATAACAAATTCAAAATTTATCACCGTGAAAAAAGGGCAGAGAAAAATAATAGAGCCCAAGCAAGAAGAAATACTAAAAAACTAAAATAAAGTGTTAATGATCTACAAAATGAATAATCATCCATCCACCCCAATCCACTACTGAGTAATAGCCTCTGGGGGTTACCTTTTTGTTAATTAAAAACATTACGCCAGCACGAATTAAGCTATTTGCATTTTACTGGGTGATATGAATCCAGTCCAGGAGCGCGGCGCAACCACCAGCGGGCGTTCCAAAGTAACTATTTTGGGAGTTTCATTTACTATTGCACGATTTTTAGTACAACATCACTCACGCTTACTGATGTACGTTTCACTCCCACCGCAATCTGGATTCAGAGATTCGATTAATTTTGACCTCAACTGTCTCCGGGCTCACTTGCAGACCCTTTTGATTAGTAGTATTTGCTTCCTTGTTTCACCGGAGTCTCAACGCGAAGTTGATGCAGACTCCCCAAGAGGGCGGTCGTTTTGATAAGGACCTCATACTTGCAGGCGCTAATACGTCATCCTGCAGAGTTTGCCTCGCTCCGTTGCCTGTTCTTGGCGATACGTGCCGTGGGTGATATGCCACGAAAAGCTTTCCTGCATCCCCGTAGTGAGATTCGACCTTATACAGGAAATGTAAGCAATACACAACTTCTACGACCTCTGATTAATTATTTACTTTGCTCCAGCCTGTCATTTTCTGCCCTAAGTTGTTGAAAATTACCTAAAAGCCAGTAACAATTTCCCCGTCTCAGTCACAGGAAGGAGTGTTCACCGCGCATCACTCATCGCTTCAGTGTTCTCTTCAGTATAAACGCATTTCGGGTAATTTCTTAAACCGCGTATTATCAGACGAAACATTCGCATCTTCCCGGCGGTCGCATCATCTTGTATCGTGTTTCCAGTAGGGCTGTACCAAAGCTCACCCTTTGCCGGTGTCGAAGCCGAAGCGATAAGAGTGTGGCCCCTTCTGTCCGTGGAGCTGGAACGTGAGTCGTCCGTCCCCACCATGGCCGTGGGCAGCCTCAGCGGCTGACGCTGCGGCAGCAAACTGTGGGAAGTAGCACGTGGGTATGACGATTGACGCAACAGAATCAAGGGTGAAAATCTGGTTCGCTGACTAAATATACAATTTAACAAGATTTTTCAGATTCTTCAGATTCGTAGCACCCTATGGAGGATGACTGCAGCACCATATACACTCCTCTCTTCCAGCTGCCACCATCTGCTATGAAACAGCAGAATATGGCAGCTGGCAAACGGGTCTCACCAACGGTTCCTAAAAGTTTTGATGTAATACATATTCTTTGGTATCGTGACGTGTGCACAACACATCTTCAATGTGGACGATTGAGTGGTCAAGCCCAATGTATTTTTTCAAATGTACTTCATATAATCCGTTCACTTTGGTTACGGTCATTTTTGAGACAAACCAATAATTTGTCTCCAATTATCAGGGTAAAGTTGTTTCACAATCTTGAATGGAGGATGTGTCTGAGTTCAGAAACCAAATCATTCAACGGTTAAGGGTACCTCCAACCATTGCATTTATTTGCACCCATTATCATACACATCCAGCACTGAGAAACGTAAATATCCAATAAAAAACCAATGATTGATTTTGCTTAAAACACTCAACGATAAGATCAATAGAACACGCCACTCTAGATAGGCTCACACGAGTTTTGTGCTTACCTCGACACCGTTGTGGTCAATGTAACCTTCATCACCATGAAGAGCTTGCCTCTTCTCCTTGGAGGCTGGGGACGGATCTTTGAAGCCATTGGGCTGAGATCTGATCGGCTGATTGTTTTCGAAACTCTGTCTGTATTCCGGTAAAAAGTTGATAGGTTCATTCTCATAATCTGGCCTGTCAAGAGCCGTGGGTTGTTTTACGTGATGCTCTGGTTTATAATTCTTGGGATACACTGGCTTCAATGTAACAATCGGGCGTTCCTGACTAGCAGAGACCTGCTTGTGCCTGGCAGAGAGGGGTTCGTGCTTAGTACGGATAGGTCCGCGTCTGGTAGGGATAGACTCTTCTTTAGCAAAGTTTGACGATTGCCTGACGGGGAGTGCATCAGGTTTGGTGGGGATGGGGTCTCGTCTGACAGAGATAGATTCTTGTCTGGCAGCGTTTGGGCGATTCCTCACTGGGAGAGGTTCGTGTCGGACAGAATTCCGTTCCTGGCTGTCGGGAATTTGTTCGTTACTGAAAGAAAGCTGTTCATCACTGGTCTGAAACTGTTCATGTCGGAACGGCAATCGCTCTTCCCTGACTACCTCGGCGGCTTGAGAAATTTTTGGGTTTTCCGGAATCACTCTTTTTTCCTCTTCCACACTTCTATCTTCAAAATAGGGAGCAGTTGCTTCCTGTTTCGTTTTAACAGGCTCTTGCTCTTTGTATTGATTCAAGAGACCTTGGAGTTTCTCCTCCTTTTGGCGCCTTTGCTCCTGTTGCTGTCTGTAATAGAGAAGCTCCTCTTCCTGCTTAGACTGAAAATCCTCAATTGCCGGTTCGGGTATTTGTGTTCGGTACTGCTGTGGCTCGTCAGACTGACGTTCGTACACATCGTCTTTGTGCGATTGTCGAGCAGCGGAATTGGGCTTCCTTTCGGCCTCTGCCTCGTCTCTGTATCGGTGGTTGGGATGGTAGTTATCATCATCAGTCTCGGAGTCTCCTAATGTTAGTTTCGTGGGCCGCATCTCTTGAATATATTTAATGTTGCCAATGTTCCCGTTTCCTTGATGTTGAGCAAAGTGAGCATCTTCAGAATCTGCAAAACCCAACGTCGGGTGAGGTCCCTTGGCTCTCGCATCGATCAGTCGATACATTGATGGAGCCTCTGTCTTTTGATGCAAAACGGGTTCCATTTTATTAATGTACAGATTTTCGTCGGCTGCAGACACCTGAGGTCTGTAGTGGCGTTGGTTGTACACGACACCTAGCGGTTCTCCGAAAGGGTTTCGGACAGGGACCTGTTGAATGCCCTGCTGTCTGTAGGTAGGATTCAATTGAATAATATTTGCTTGAGGAATATCGTCGTGTCTTCGTCGCCTGAGGCCTGCACTGCTTGACACAGGTAGTGGTGCATTGAAGATATTGCTCTCCATGGAGAAGTGACCTTGATGAGGTGGCTTTGTCGTTTGTATGGTCCTTCTTGGTCGAACATATTCTCTTAGTTGAACGGACTCTCGGGCGCTCAATCTCGGTGGAAAAAGACGTCCACCAGACTGGAATCCCGTGGCACGACGTTGTGACCTTCTGGAAGCGGAGAGGTTTTCGAATTCTTCATGGGGAGGTCGCAATGAAAAGGCCGATACTGTGGAGCACACCTACGGAGAAGAAACATAACATTTAGAAGAAGCAATGAGCGAAGTTAATTCAAATCAATCTTGTTCAACAATTTTGAATTTTAACTGTTGATATTTCTACTTTACCAGAACATTTTTGTTGTTCGAGCAAACTGTTCCTGCAGAGTTGTCAACAAAAACTTCGTCCTAGGCCAGCATTTTTCAGGTTTCGTAAGGGCCACACAGCTCGTGTCGATGCTTTTCGTTAGAATTTCTTTTTGGTGTCTATTGTTCGTGAAGATCTGAGAACTTCATGCAAAGATTGATTTGAAGATGTCAGAAAACATGGCAGTGTAACCTGAATATTAGTTCGGTTGAAATTGTGTGTGGCTTTTCTTCTAGAGTTTTTGTCTCCTAGATTGGTTTGTCAACAAGCGTTAACATGATGTGGATGAGGTAATGTAACAAACAGTAAAAGAGTCGGCTCGGAATTGGTTTGTACATAGAATGTTATTCTAAATAGAACATTTCCAAAAAAGTACTTGGAGAAGAATGTCATCAAAATAAACAGGTTAGTAACTTTATTAAACTCCAATACTATATTTTGAAGTACCCTTACAATCGAATCTTATCTAACTGGTAATTCAAACTATTTTACTTCTCGAGGCTGCTGCATCACAACATCACCTCCAACACTATTACCTTGGTCATTCTATAGGCTGCTAAAATTGTGCCTGTTGGGCGCAACAAGAAATGTTGCCGCCACAAGCCCAGAGATATATTAGCCGCTCTTGTGATCTTTACAAACCTCGTTAAAATAGTAAGCAGGTTTTTTAACCTACGGAAAACATTTCCTTTGTGCGTTGTATAAGATAAACTAAAAAGTAAAGCACAAATAATGAGTGTTGCTGCAGTAACTTTATTGTAAAGTTATTCATGCTTTCCTTCATTTGTCGATGACTGGCAAATGAAAATGAAAGGTTCTTAAAAAAAATGCAGAACACAAATGTGCAAGTTCAAAGATAATTGTGGAACTAATCCAAAATACGAATCATAAAAAAATATACATCAATAAATAACTTTATTAAAACACAAACGGTATGGAATTTAATTTTCATCTCAAATTAAAACATAGATATACACAGTAAATTTAAGATACGTATCATTATTTGTCAAGATCTAATCAGAGCAACCTTATAGAGGTCAGCACAACGTGTAATCGAGTAAATGGGACCGTGCATGAACGGTACCGCGCATGAACGGTGCCGCGCATGATACAGTCATAGCTGAATTGAAGCACACGACTATCTGGAACATGTCACGATCAAAAATTTGGCAAAGCAAGTTTTGAGTCGACAATAAACATGCACTCTATCCTGATGACATAAAATATTGCTATCAAACATTGGGATATTTCGTAACTGTTGGTCAAATTCAAAATTTTGATTTTCAGCTTATTACACTGGGTAGCAATGGTTGTCAGAGTAAGTATGTGCCTATGTGTGTTAGAGAAACCACTGCCATTAGGTTTCTTGCTCATATGAGTTTGTGAAAATTTGATAATAAAATTAAACGGCATTGCCTAAATAAGTTGAACGGTATGACGTCAGATGCACGGAGTGTTTAAAGGACTAGAACTGTGTTCAGACTGCAAGATATCACCTGTTAACTCCTAACGCACACGTCCCTGAGTTTACAGAGCTTTACAACCGACCAAGAATACAGTGTTAAAGAGACCTGATAAAGCAGTGTTATAGAGACCTAATAAAGATCACATCCCATGCTGATTAATCCATTTCATGGACACAATAAGTCTCCAGTTGGAGGATCAAGTGTGGAACCAAATGTATTATTTCTACGAGCCATGGTTGTTGTCAGGCACCTGTGAACATGTGGCGCTGGAGCTATCAAAGCTGAGACCACTAACCCAACGTTAGCGATGCGTCATGTCGAACCAAGTTATGGGAATTAGAACAAAGTCGCGGGTGACATAAAAAGCGGGTATTTTTTGCCATACGGTTCAACTTAAGTTAAAATTGACCTGCAGAAATAAATTTGAAGCTATTTTGCAGAGCAAATGGATGTTATAACAGCACCTTTTAGTTTGATTTAATAGTCGAGAAACGACTCGGTGAGAAGAGTACACTCAACGAGGTTAGTAGTAGTGCATGCACAGTACACAAGACTAGTCTATGCAGCTTGCGAATATGTACCGCCAAAACAGGTGTCACTCGGCAACGTCAAGCCACAAATGAATACCCCTTCTATCAACTACCGTTTCGCACAAGGCACGAGGAAACCACTTCAAATAAAATAAATGACCAGGAGCCGACCAAATACGGCTCTAAAACACTTCATTTAATCGCTTCGACTGGCGACCGACGTGAATAAAATTGGATAACAGCGCCACTTCCTGCATGCGCGGCTGCGGCTGCAAACGAAGCGCTTCATCTGGTAATACAGTCATGTCACAGTACACCGATTCGAGCACTCGCCGGTGTGTGTCGCTGGTGGTCGTGTTTACCAACTTTCACGTCACGTGTGTCACAGCGGTGGTCATTTCCGCATCGAAATAAAAAATACACGCATTTCAGCATCTCTTAAAACAGGTTGCGTCGTTAACAAATGGAGATGCACGTCAAGTGATAGTGTGTTGGATGAAATGGGAAGTATGTAGCGTCTATAG
>SDVV010021139.1:0-13185 GCA_016164225.1 Gammarus roeselii | reverse complement strand
GAAATTAACTATAAAAAATAAATACATGGCACCATCAGTACCGCCTTCCCGCGGGCTTAGAGCAGTAGACCGCTTTAGCTCGATGCAGTACTTCACTCCCGTGCCGTCTGTGGATCAGAAAGGTAATACCGCCTTAGTGCTCTGTGTTGTTCGTGCCCAAAAGTGTAGGTAGTGGAGAAAACCAAAACAAATCGTAAGTACAATATTCATAACGTCTTTTCCTCTCTTCCCGCTAGGCTCCATCACCATTCTCCTGTCAAATGGAGCAACTCCCCAGCCGAGAGAACACAGGAGAAAACCCAAGACATAATCTTGTGACATGTTGACCTATTTACTAATATTTCCGGCCAATGTTCAGCCACACATGATAGGTTGTGTTATTGATGTATAATTGTCAATTTTCATTTGCATGCACAGCCACACTAGGATTATATAGAACAACCGGTGGCTGATGCATTTAATTTAATTTAATTTGATATAATTGAATTAATTATTGCACTGATCCAAAGTAAAAATCAGTATCACGGTTTTTATTTTTTTTCAACCCTATGGCTCATGGGCAAGTAATTACGTTGAATGCTTGAAAGGAAGCAATTTCACATCCTCACCCAACTTAAAACACTGCACTACGAACATCCCATTCTACGTAAAAAACAGCACGATCTCGTTGTGATGACCGAGACGAGTCAGGCAGTTGAATTCTGCTGGATCCCCGGGCATGCGGGGATAAGAGGAAACGAACTTGCGGACTCGCTTGCTAAACTGGCATCTACTCGCCAAGAACAATTTTTTGCAATACGTTACCGAGAGTGGTTCCCTATCATCAACTCCCATATAACATCCCGATGGGATAAAATGTGTCAACAGAGAGGACAAAAATATTTTCAGTCAAACCCTCGGTCGGAGAATGGGGAACAAAGTTCACCAACAGAAAGGACCAAGTGTTCATCAACCGCGTGTGCACGGGACACACGTGGATAACTCACAACCACCTGATGGATGTCGACATAGGACCAAACGCGGCACCTTGCCCCTGTTGCCACTAAGTAGCTATCAGCGTGAAACACTTACTGATGGATTGCAACGCACACGCGGCAGTCCGACGAGCGTTCTTAAATCCCATTTGCAACCTACAAAGCCTACTCACGGACCCAACCTTCCGTGAAAAGTTCATCGCTTTCGGAAAACACACTGTACTATACGAAGCTGTCTAAACCCCAAACACCTATGCAAATGAAGTGGTCTCTCCACCCCATTACGCACAGAAATAAATTTTTACGCAGATACGCGTTTACTCTTTACTCTCTTATCACGCTAGTACGTGAATATGCTATAATTGAAATACGTACGACTTCATCTTGACAAGACTAACATTTTCGTGCGAACATACCTGAATTAACTACGATCGCGCCCTTCCAGGGAGCCTATTATGACTCACGTTGAGGCTCCGGTGGGAGTGAGGCTCAAATCAAAATCAGAAATTATTTGCAAAAAAATGTGTTAACGCTACGCTAGTTTTGCCAGTTCCTGAGCCTGCTTAACGTACGCCCATGACTACTCCATTAGATGGATTTGATTAGACCACCACTTGCGGTAGCCTAGCAGCATGTTGAGGATCAAGGTTCTAAGGACGTGGATGAACACAAAAAATATTTACTTACCGAGTGAAAGATTTTAATATCTGAGTATTACACAGGCAGACTCGAGCCTTGGGAGAGCCTAAAGGATAAATAGTCACCAAGGCTAGTTAATAGTGAAATAGACTGGTATGATGAGTAGGCATAGAGCTAATAAATAAGAAGGGATGGGTCTCTGCATTACATAGCGTTACGTATGACATGGAAACTAGGTAATTCTCAGGGAGAATAGCAAGGGCTGGAGACCACTTAAAAATGTTACAGATCAGAGGGTAGTTGTGTGGAGCTCTTTCAAGGAGACAGCAGCCAAGTTCAAACAACTATTTGGTGCATTTAGACCTAGTAAAGTGGAAGAGATGTGGAAAATGGTTATATAGATGAAGAAAGGGAAAAACAGCATGAAACAGGAACAAATAGACAACAAAAGGGGGATGATGAAGTTTGAAACTCAGCAAGTTATTGAGAATGTTTGGTCTGGGTAGAGGGTGAGTAGGGAATATGGAACTAGCAGTAAAAAAAAGTGATGAAGGAATAGAAGGCTGAGATTGATAAGAGAGCAAAAGAGCTGGTTTTCGAAGATGGAGGCATGGTTTGCATTTCAAGGCAAGGCTGTGGAGTTCAAAAATGAAGGCCAAGATCTGCAGGTGGAACAAAATAGATCAATGAAGTCTTTGGGGACCAGACAAAAGAGCTTGTGGATCATTTGCTCAGTTCTTTGAAAAAGAAAGATGAAAAAATTGGCAGAAGTGGGGAGAAAGGCCAGGGATAGCTGGGAATAACTCATGGAATAGACAATATGATGCTACTGCTGGGGAGATATAACCAGGAGAACCATGAGTTTCCTGACTAAGGTCTGGGGAAGGTGGAAGATCAAGGCTGGGCTGAGGAGGCTGAATAGTGACATCCAGGAGGAGGGAGGTTATGAAGTCAGAGATTTCCTACCTTGGAGTTCATTAGCCTGAGCTTATAAGCTGTTCAGCTGTTGTATGCCACCCAAGATCAAGACTGACTGAACAGGCATTCCTTGATATCTTTTGTTAGTTTTGTTTCCAGTTGATTGTAAATGGCTTTTGACTGGCTTTCTCTCCTTTGTTTATACCTACTCAAGTCTTGCATCACAATTAAGAGGTTCCTTTGGAACATGTGCTGGTTTGTTCACTTCTTTTATTATTATTTTTTTCCCAACATCCTGAATTTTTATGTCTCATTCCAGGTTAATAGGCTAGGGTTTATATTGCAGCTTTGTTCTTCTTTCCTCTCGTTAAAACAGCCTAGGTTTTTTGGGCTTTTCTTCAGTTCATTTTTATTAACTTGGTTTTTGGCTGACTTTTTACCTTCTTCTTCTCTGAAATACTCTGGAAAGTGCTAATATAAAAGTCAGAGCCCTTATCCAGGTAGTAAACTTGTCTGGTCCTGGAACAAATTGACTCTGGTCAACACTCCCTGACAAGAGACAAGTTCATCCATTTGTTAACTTGTCCCAACTACAACAACAACAGCAACATGTAAAATTTCATAGTTTGCTGACATTTTAATTGTTGTAATTAGATATTAATCATCATTTCCATCATGCCTGTAAGTATATTTTGCTAATACCTATAGGCCAGTTTGTTATACTGAGCTTGTAAGCTCTGAAAAAGAAACTTATGTGAGTTATATTGAAATTTCCTAGCTAATGAGACTATATCCCCATAGTTGCTATATCAAAAATTGATTGTGTAGCTTTTTCTTCAATATAACTCAACCTTTCATGAGGCTGATCCTCTGACTTCAGTGAAAGATGTGTTGGTGTGTGTAATGGCTTGCTTTCTGGGATAGTGCAGTTGACATATCTCTGGGCATAAGCAAGCTGTTGCTGATCTGATGTATGATGAGTTTATAGATTTTGACTGGTCAGATGAAGTGAAACAGATACATGTTACATACATATGCATGTTCACTTTTGTCTGATGTTCTGAGTAACTGAACCACCGTATGGTCAGTTCCCTATAGCATAAATTTCAGCATTTTGCCATGCTCACAATTATGGTGTCCTGTGGTGTTTGAGCCTCCTGTCTTCCTCTGCACTCTTGCTCTGTCAGTGATTTGGGCAGTCTTGAGGCTACCTAGGTGAGAATCTAATGTGTAAAATCTTCTTTGTTTAATGTAGCTACTGCATTTTTTGGTTTATTGGTTTTGGAGGATATCCATGAATAATTTACGTATCTTTTGAATAACAAATGAACTAGGTGGTGACTACTTACCCAAATGAATGTTTGAACTTCTGTAACTTCAAAAAGGAATTTGAAAACTGCTGAATACCATGCTGTATTCCATGGTAAAGTTGGCTCATTAATTTTTAGAATAGCTAGCTACAGGAGAAGGGGTCCAATGTTGACACACCCAGCCCTATGTTGATGCAACACCTATTAAAAAAACACAGAGCAAATGGTTAGAAGTAGATTGAATCTGATTGCAGCTAAAATAAGTTTATATGTCATGTATCTATACCAACAATTATTGAAAAGATATAAAAAACAAATAGAAGAAATTTTGCATTGAAGTTTGAAAATCATATTTTCTAAATTTTCCTTAGCAAAAGCTAAGGATTATATATGTGTTTAAATAATTGTAAATTAACTCTATTTAAATGATTAATTCCACTGCATTTTTTGCAGGATGATTGTTGGGTATCCCTGGTAACCTTTGATACTAACACAACTTATTAAAAAATTATAGGGAAGGGGGGGGGGGGGTGCATCAACATGGAGCCCCCCTAACATGGTGGTCCAGTGTTGATGCACTTTTTCGAATCATTGCAAATAGATCCTTACCAACACAAGCATAACATAAGATAATTGATCTTATCAACAGTGGCTATAAGGTTCATTTAGCTGTTATACTTTCTATGCAACACTGCCTCAACATAGAGCTAACCTGCGTCAACATAGGGCCAGCAGAGTGCATCAACACTGGGCCATCCAGACTGGAAGTGTCCAATGCAGATCAAGGCTACTCCAAATAGTGATCCTTGCGGAGGTATGGAAAATTTATCGACCACGGAGTTGCATGTACTTCACAGCTCACGCTGCGTAATTTTGTACAGACGCAATATCTCTTCCTGCGTATATGTTGAGCAGAGGAGGGGGAAAAGATGTGCATAGGCGTGACTGTGGAGCAGCACAGACCCTCTCACCTTGGCTGCAATCCAGATAGTGACGTGCACTGCGCAAGAGACCTTGATAGTCAAGACTGCCGGTTGCCAGGCAGCAGCCTAGTTCAACAATAAGCCACTACTTGTCAGTGGCGTGCTGCGTTCAAGACTGCCGGTTCCCAAGCAGCGGCATAGTTCAACAATATGCCGATGCTTGGCAGTGGCGTGCTGCGTAAAGTCTGCCTAATATACTTTAAAATATATCAAATAACATGCTGGGGTTATGAGGTGCAAGAGCAGTTGTCAAATTTACACATGTTTGACACTTCGTCAAAAATAATTTTCCTGGCAAATTTCATTAATAAAAACAATGATAAATAAAAATGTTGATACTTAATTGGGTACATAATGTTATTAATTAACATATGTGAAGCCCACAATTTTATCTCTTCAACTGTTTGACCTGTGAGCATTTTTGTGATACTGCATCAACATAGGGCCAGGTGCATCTACATTGAAAATTGTGGGAAGTATTGACGCACCAGGTTTCCGCCCCTCCCTACAATGAAAAGATAGTCAGAGGATATTTTCATGGACACATATCAAAAGATGACAAATTTTCTGATTGTTTAGGTCTGTATCCAACGCTCTAGGCCTTACAATCCGGTATCATGGATTTTTTTTATGAAAAGTGTCAAAAAAATGCATCAACATTGGGCCTTTTACCCTAAGTGGTGCTCTGAATTGAGGACATGACCAGATGAGTTGTTTGTCAATTATTCCTTTCTTCAGTAATTTTGAATAACTATGGTGCATTACAGTAAAATTTTAGGCAATAAATTTGTGAATATTTTAACTTGAAAGTTCAATTTTAAGAGCCATGTACCCTACATCTACAAAATTCAAACCAGGCTGAAATACTCTCTCAGCCCCTATGTTCCTAAGTGAATGTCAAATCTGCCAGTTGAAATTTTATATAGCTTCATATAATATGTCCATAAAGTTGTACCACTTCCTAAATGTTCACCAATACTACTATCAAGAGAGACATATACCTTCACCAATAGCAGTGCTTTTCACTGTAATTTGATCATTTTTGTTATCTATAAATTATCAATAATTAACTGAATTGAGAAATCATGGTCTAGGTAAATATTATTAAACTCATATATGAAGATATCTGAAATGAAAAAATATAAGCCTGGGGAGATGGGTTTGCTTTAGCTGCAGAATAATGTAGATATTATTCAGATATTAGCCACAGTAATAATTAATGGTAATTACCTTTCATTTGTATCATATTATGTATTTCTTTTAAACAACAATCAGTAATTTATGAAAATTCATTTTTTACTTGTGTGAAGATGGCCCCCTATCAGTCAAATTAGTTTGTTTTCTGTATATTTATTGTCTAATTGAACTGAACTGCCTACTGGTACCAAAATTCAGTCCTCTTTGTAGGCTGAAAAACCAGACCACAATTAAATTACAAAGCATTCTAATATTTTTTATTTTGGCTCGACTACTTCTGCATCTTTCAAAAGTCATGTTGCTCTTTAATTCATTATATCTGCTATTTTTGTTCCTGTTTTGATTGCCTTTGCAGTGAGGCTTGCATTGATGTTTTAAAAATGTGTATTGGAATGTATTGAATGAATTTAGAAGCAATGAACTTCATAGCTAGTCCTAATTCATAAGCTTGTTCTTCCTCATCAATATTTGACTAGTTGGATCATCAGAATGACGAATATGGTCATGATATAGCTACATGATAAGTATATATCTAGCGTCGACCGGGGTGACTCCCCGCAGTTGGAAACGGGGGTGACTGCTCACACCCCCCTTTTGGACACAAAGACGTCGGAAATGTCACCGTTTGACTACGGGGCTTGAAAGAGCAGGTCTTTATTAGTAAGTATCAGCTACTTATAGAAATTGGATACGCGCACAGAATTTATGAAAAATCGCCAAAGTGAAGGTGTGTTTTTCAGGTCCCCAAAAATTTTGGTTTGGAAAAATTGACGTTCCGCAAACTTTGATGCTGTGGCTAGAGTTTCCATAGGATTAGGGACAAATTTGGTGGTGATACTCGGAATATAGTGTAGTTCGTTGCACAAGAAGGATTTTGGAAAAAAATGTAAACTTTTGTAGATAATATACAAATGTACAACTGCGGGGAGTCACATCAGGTGACTCCCCGCAGCACCTATTTGTTATTAAATATTTCAATTTTTCTTCAATGAAAAGTAATCCAATGCAATTCTACTTACTTATAATGACATTTGGAAGTAAATGACCCTCACAAATGACACCACAGCTAATTTCAATATGCGTAACTAATTTTATAATGACCCGATTTTTTTAACGCATGGTGACATGTCTAGGCCTAAGTGTTAACTTATGTTTAATGCTCAGGAACAATTTTTTTTATCACGATTTCATATCAAGACAACAATCCCTTGCCTAGCATGACTTGTATTCATGTTAATGCAATAAGTTTGCTATAGAATTGACAAAATACATTTTTTACATGTCTAAATCGTAATATTAAGAAGATAGTTTTTCCGTAATATATGCTCATTTACTGATACTTTGTGGTCATAATTAGTTTAGGATGTGGAGAAATGACTTCCAGTAAAGTTAGATTGCAATTATTGAAGGAAGACTTCGTTTCCCGCGGTGAAATCGGGAAAAACATCCTTCGACAGTCGGGTATGATGGCAGCAAAAGACGAGCATCAGAAACACCTGTCACAGACGTAATATTTATCGTAAAATTTTATTTTAAGCAACTGATATATACTAATATAGGCACGCTCTATCTATTGGTACTCTCAAACTTTCAATTTGCCTTTCAATTATTGATATATGGGGGCTGCGGGGAGTCACCCCGTTTGGTGCGGGGAGTCACCTCCGATTTGGGGTCGTAGCTTGCCGCACGGTTTTTTGTAAATAACTTTTTTGGTTAACGATAGAATGTTGAAACTTAGGGGGCTCCATGGTCATAATAGTAGCTATACACACCCTGAATACGAAGTTTCTCGGCCGCATACTTTTTGAGTTATTTCAAAGTATGCGCAAAATTCGGGGAGTAACCCCGGTCGACGCTATATCTTACACTATAAGTGTCTATCTTTCTCTGACCTTGACAAGGCTTTGTGCACTGCCAAGTCAATCTTGACAAATAGACAGTCATATTTCCAAACCAGATAGATAGATTAGATTAATTCAATATGGTATAATATATAGCTACCTACTTTGCACTTATTCAGATTCTAGGTACTAAAAAATAGCCTGAGTGACCACACATTAAAATAGGACATTGCACTTCTGCTTACTTCCTCTTGCATAGCTGCATCTCTATCATTACGTGTGAAGTTCCCTTTTGGGTGCAAAGTACAGTGTTTGTATCTGGGATCCCCATTGCTCATCTTATTTTATTGGTCTGTATTGGCCCTTGGAGTGTTACCGTCTGTTTTTTTTGCACGCAAATTAAAATTGTGGAACCTTGATTATTATATTCACTGTCAATATTGCAGGGACCCTTGCCTCAAGGGTTATAATTGAACATCATTGTCCAAGACCCATCATAACTGATGAATTGCCATTATTGTGTAGCTGTATGGTTGGTAAAATGACTTGACATAAATTATTTAAAAGCTTTTTTCCAAGCTAAATTTTGCTATTACAAATTAGATATTTAGCTAACAGTAGAAAAACAGATTCCAATTGGACAAAAAATTCCTTCTCATAATGTATTTTGCTCTACTTGTAGCTACTCTGAGGAAGTATTTCAATAAATAAATTTACTGTTACATATATACATTATACTTCTTTCATTATTAATCATTAATGTCTTTTGTTTCAGGTCTACAAAATTTTCATGAAATGCCAGCTGGAAAATGTCACAAATATCAAAGTTCCATTTGAAGACTTTGATTACAACATTAAGGTTAGATTTTAATATGTTGAGTAGCAGTTAGTTGTTACAACATCAAGGTTAGATGTTTATTGAGTAGCCAGTTAGTTATCACCACAATAAGGTTAGATCACAGCATTTAGGCTGGATATTTAGTGAGAAGCCAGTTAGTGATCACAACATTAAGGTTAGATGTTTTTTGAGTAGACAGTTAGATTACAATATTAAGGTTTGATGTTTATTGAGTAGCTAGACAGTTAGATTACATCATTAAGATTAGATATTGAGTACTGTAGACAGTTAGTGATGAGCTACAACATTGAGGTTAGGTGTTTATTGAGAAGACGGTTTGATTTCATCATTAAGGTTGGATGTTTATTGGGTAGACAGTTAGTGATAACGTTGAGGTTAGCTGTTTATTGAGTAGCTAGATGGTTAGATTACAACATTAGGGCTAGATATTTATTGAGCCTACAGTTAATGAACTTAATGAAATTAACTTGAAATAGCTAGGCTTTTATTGTTTTAATGACAAATGTTTGACTTGAGCTATTGTTAGTTGATGCCTTTCAAACATTTTATGGCTTACTACAGAAGTTGCTGAGACAGGCTGTCAGTTACGTGCTGTGTGAGTACACCCGCTCACGCGCCACGTAACTGCCTAGTATATGACACTGCTGTCACTCAGACAGTGCAGTCACAGTGGGAAAGTGTGGTCATGCTTAGGCAGTCAGAAAGTAAGAAAGTATTGTCATTAACATCTTGTCAAGCGCTCAGACCAAACATGGTCACAGTGTGTGTTCTTGTAATGGAATTTGATGTGTATAATATTTTTACACTGTTTATTTCATTTGAATCACAGAGAGAAGAAGATATTAAAATTCATGTTATAGCTAATGAACACAAAAAAGGCTGGTGGGCTTTTGTCTGCAGCCCAAGCATGATTCACATCACACAACAATCTAGTCTCTACATAAGAACTTATAAGCTCAGAACAGTTTTTTATTTTACCTATAAATAATTTAAACTCTACAATAATATTTACTTCAATTTTGTTTGCTTATGCATTTCTATTTAATGCTTCTACCAATAATAACATCCATGTATGTTATGCTTTGTTTGCGCTTTCATTTTTATCATGTGATGTGCTTCAGGTGCGCTGTCTGGGCTGCAATGAAGTAAGCGATAAGTGGCAAGTGGTCAGCAGCAGTGAACAAGTCACTCTGCCAGGTTCCAGAGGAGAGGCTCATTATGTGGCCAAATGCAAGCTCTGCTCCAAAACAAACTCTCTGAGTTAGTAAACTCTGCTAAATTTCATTAATCACTTTAAATACCTTGAATGACACATTTCTTATATGCTAATTATACTTCTTGGCTATAGGTACTGCCATAAGATAGTTGTTGAATTTTAACTAATTATTCATTCACATAGTTCAATGTAAACATATATTGTTTGGAAATGCTAAGAAATAACACTTGTCTGCAGATGTCATCACTAGCAGTCAACGGCCATACACTGCAGATGATGTCCCTCAATTTAAGGAAATAATTGCTTTTGAATGCAGAGGATTGGCAATTGAAAATTTCAGGTTTGGGGTAAGTTCAATCATTTCCACAGATCTTTTATATGTTCATTGTAGTTGCTGGCAGTTTTGGTTCTCCTTAAATTTTTAGCCAAGTTCACAGGACATGAAATCTTTATGCAGGGTATCTGTTGGTTTATAACAATTTTATTCACGGATTGTCAGTGCTGAGATTTTCAACCTATCAAAGTGACCTCAGCATTCTTATAACTAGTCCGCTCATTTTGACCTGGAGTCTCATGGAGAAAATGGAACTAGGCAAAACTAAGGTGAAAATTGCAAGTGAAGGAAGGGTGCAAAGTGTTGGGTGTGCTGAAGAGTTGTTGCGCCAGAACTATCTATGCGGAGCGTTGACACGAGCACAAGAGAACAAGACAACTAAGTTGGGAGAGCAAGTGACTGAGCCAACAAAAATGTTAGTACAGGTTCAATCTAAGGAGTTAGGCAACCAAAATTGGGTCAACTTGACAGATTGGTCCTATACTACGTGATGCAGGACTACGGGGTGAGGTCCAATAGCACGAAAATCAAAAGGCAAAGAGGCAAAGATTCCTCCTCCGACGACGACCGCGGGGGACGCGACACCCTCTCGCCACAAAAGAGAGGTTAGCAACAGCCCATCAACCACAGCTCGGCTTTATTAGATTATTGACAACTTCTGACCGTCATAACTGCGACCGCACCCGGAGAAAACCAAAGTGAGGTAGGTTTTCAACCCTCAGCTAACATGCCCGAGGCCAGAACATCTCACGAGTGAGAACGATCATCGCCTGCGGAAGGATGCGTTGAAAATCTTCAACAAAGAACTGATACACAAAACCACTGATCGACCACGCACCGCACTCAACTCAAATATCCCAACGATTACTACTCAGCCCATCATAATGTAAGAAAAGAACTCCATAGTAGAGAAACGCGCTCGCACAAGAAGCAAACAAAGAGATCGTACTCCCTCGTCCTCCCCCTACAAGAGCACTCACAGCCGAGAACGCAGTGAGTCTAGGAGATCATGTTCTACAGAAAACGGACGCTCTTGCGAACGCTCTCAGTCTAGGACACCTGTGCCCCATAGACACGAACACCACGAAAGTACCTACAAACCACACGACCGCTCCAGACTATCAAAATCTGAGCGTGAAACAGATCTGAAATGAACAACAGTACAATGCTTCCGTGGAATTGCCAGGGATTTAGAAGCAAGAAAGATGAACTATTATTCTTAATATCTACCTATAAACCTTTTGTGGTAGACCTCCAGAAGATCCAAACTCCGTGACATCGCCACCTTCACAATCCTTCAATATGTCATACATCGTCGCGAAAGTCACAATAATAGGACTGCCCACAGCGGAGTGGCGCTTCTGGGCCATCAAAGCATACCTCATCACCTCCCCCCTCTGGAAACAACTCCAAGCCGTCGCAGTGAAGATATGTATTTCAAGACCAATTACAGTGCTATCTATTTACTCGTCACGAAACGACGACCTCACGGAGGCACTAATGACCGATCTGCTTAATTAACTGCATCATCCCGTACTTCTCCTTGGAGACTTCAACAACTACCACGAAGTGCGGTGATGCGTGAGAACAGACCCCAGGGGAGTGATAATGGCCAACACCATAGACACTCACAACCTGGTCCTTCTCAACGACGGACAACCCACTCGGATCACCCTCGAAAGTGAAACCGCCATCGATTTATCAATCGGTTCCCCTATTTTAGCACCCCAACTCGTTTGGCGAGTCCAGCTTTCAACACACGACAGTGATCACAACCCAGTGATCATATCGCTCCTTACCAACCGACCAAACAATCCCGACGCACAGGAACTTCGATTCAACTGCCGGAAAGCCAGCTGGGAGGAATACTCGACACAAGTTGCATGGGACGATGGAGGACCTTCCCGGAGAAATTTCAGAGCGCGACCTTTTCAGACATATGTACAATAAATTCCTAAGTGCAGCTGTCTCATGCATTCCCCATTATTTACTCTCAATTTTTTTCCCAAAACCTTAGTGGTGCTCGGAGGTACAAGAAGCAGTGGACCGCCGTGAAAAGATGTACGGGCTTAGAACAATCAATCGGAACACCCCTTTTTCCCAAGTGTGGGGAAAAATCAGACGTAGCCAAGGTCGCCCCGAACGACCTATCCACATCTTGTCGGACGGAGACACTGTTTATTCTTCATACGTAGACATCGCGGATAGACAAGCTCAGAACTTCAGCCAGATATTGCAATCTACAAATTACACAACTTCTTTTCAAAGGGAAAAGAACATAAGATAAAGTGAGTATATTGATTTCACTTCCCCAAATGAAGAATTCTACAACAAACCTTTCTCCTTCCATGAACTATAGTATGCTATCGACCACACTCGTAAAACCTCACCTGGGCCTGACCGAGGGCACATCAATATAATCAAATACCTTCCTGACAACGCTCTCCAGCACCTACTAAATGTGTTTAATACGTTGCATTCAAACTCATTCTTTCCCAACCAATGGCGGGAATCTGTAATTTTCTCGATACCCAAACCCGAAAAATGTCACAGCGACCCACATAACTATCATCCCATTGCCCTAACTAGCGTCCAATGTAAGACTATGGAAAGAATGATAAACTCACGCCTAGTCGACTACTTTGAAATGCATGCAGGCCTCAAAAACATCGAGTGCAGTGGCCGTAAGCGCACTCCACAACGAACCACCACGTACGATTAGAATCAGACATTAGACAGGCCTTCGTCCGAAGAGAACATGTGGTTTCCATATTTTTTGACGTTGAAAAAGCATACGACACTACGTGGAAATACGAGATCATGAAGGATCTCCACCGTAAAGGTTTGAGAGGTCGGCTACCACTTTTCATCCACCAATTTCTACAGAATCGCACCTTCAGGGTCAAGGTTGGCG
>SDVV010021138.1:0-13185 GCA_016164225.1 Gammarus roeselii | reverse complement strand
TAGGGTGTGTGGGTGTGTGTAGGGTGTGTGTGTGTGTGCAGGGTGTGTGTGTGTGTGTGTGTGTAGGTAGGTGTGTGTGTGTGTGGTGAGTGGGTGGGTGGGTGTGGTGTGTGTAGGTGTGTGTTATGATCAGCCTCAGCTAAGATATATTTATGTATATATATATATAATTATATATGTATGTCACAATGTCTATCCAGAGATTTTTGTAAAGCTTGAGTCTTAAGCACTGCCCAAGAAACAGCGTAGGCCTGTCATCCCCTAGCTCAAGTTGCACGGTGGGAAACCCTTGGTTTGCGTATTTCCTATCACACTCAAAAGCATTTCTTTTAGCAAACAGCAGCTCGTCCCCATATTAAATTTCTTGACCGAGAGACGATGACAAGTGTATGTCATTTGGGACCATCCTATTAAAATCAATGAGTCAGCAATGTGTAGCCGGGATCCTATAACAAAGAAGGTGAACGCTAGTGTAAAGGGTTGTGGCTTTGAGCTGTTGGAAGCCTATCATAGAGTTGGCCGTTGAGCCAATTGCTGATTACGTGCCCACGGCACTGGTGGCAGATTCTGACGCAAAGCTATGTAGGCTAGTATTGGAGTTTGGTAGGTGAGTGAGGAAGAAGCGTTGAGTGAGGGGGAGTAAAATATGGTAATGAGATGCTAGAGAAATGTGAATGTAAGCAGAATTAATATTCTCCTAAATGGAGAGTTATTGGAGTAAGTTCAGTGTTTCAAGTACCTTGGCTTCTATCTGGAGAAGACTGAACAAGGAGAAACTGGGCTGAAGTCACAAGTGAAGGAAGGGTGTCACATGTGGGGTGTGCTGAAGAGTGTAATGAGTTGCAGGACGTGAGGGATGGAAGCAGAGACCCAACAGTGCTCAACCATAGCTGAAACATGGGGGGTGAGAGCAGATAAGAGAAGGTTGAATATCTTCAAGATGAAATGTTTAAGGGGCATGATGGGAGGATCAATAGCAAACGGAAATAAACCAGTCACACTGTCAGGCCCTGCTGCTGACACTTACCTTGGACCGCACTCATGACCCAGAGTGTGTTGCGGGATCCTCCAGCCAGACACTTCAGCGCAAAAGGGCAAAGTTGTGTGAGTGTGAGGTGTGCCTTGCTGTTGTGTCTGTATCTGTATCAATGACAGGAACTGTCCCTGAAGTCTGGAGCAAATCACTGGTTGTTCCTGTGTTCAAGGCTAAGTTCCACACTGATCCTCTGAATTACAGACCTGTAAGCTTGATGTCTGTTTGCTGCAAATCAATGGAGAATTGTTGTATCCAGATTGACTGAGTACCAGGAGAGCAGCAATGTTTTGTCATCATCAGTACAGGTTTCAGAGGAAACCTAGCACTGGGGAACAATTGCATTAGACCTATGATAATGTTTTGAGGTGGATTGATGAATATATTGTGGATGCTATAATGCTGGATTTTTCTTAAGTATTTGATGTGGTGAGTCATACTTTGCTTCTCCCTAAGTTGCAATCCTTAGGTGTTTGTAACTGTGATAGCCTGGATCTCTGCATTCCACTCAGGCAGAGTGATGATCGTTTGTGTGAGTGGTGTTCATCAGGGTTTGGACCTTGGACTGCTGCTGTTATTGACCTATATCAATCCTATCTCCAGTGGTCTCATGCAAGTTCAAGGCTTTCATGAAGACTACTAGTTTGCTTGAGATACCTCAAGACATTGAGCCAGCCATTCAAGGTGCTCAGTGACATAGAAGGGGATTGGAAACAGTTGACTCTGTTGCAAGGTCCTAGAACCTTGGATTGAATTCTGACAAGTGTATTGTGTTGCAGTTTTATAGAGGCTGCATTGATCTCAATGCTTTAGTTCCAGTTAATCAGTATATCCTGCAAGGTAGAGCATTGAAGTTTGTCGCTGCACACTAAGACTTGGGTGTCAGTGTGGATACCAGTCTCCAATTCTACCATCATATTCCAGTGGTGACTGCAAAGGCTGGTGGGTTGGCCAACTGATTGTTGCAACATTATGTAGATCCCAGGAGTTTATGCTGTGATTATTTTGCATATTTTTCAACTCATTGAGTATGCATCCTGCATTTGGAACACTGGATTTGTAGTGACTGCAGGCTGCTTGAATCTGTCCAAAGAAGATGGACAGAAGAAGTGGGCAATGGTTGCCATTTGAGGAGCCTGGGTTGGTTTTCTGTTAAGTGTTGGCTTTTCAAGGCAGACCTGACCAAATACTGGAAAATTTTGCATGGAAATTCAAAGGGTTTGCTAGCTATGTTTTCTTAGGCTCCAAGAGTTGGAACTAGAGGTCATTTGCTGAAGCTGGTGTTTCCTTCTTGCTCTTCTGATGTCCCGAGTAGATTTTTCAGTGCGAAAAGTGTTGGTGTGTGGAGTGGCTAGCCTGCTGACATGGTGCAGTTGACATCACTCACTATAAGCAAGCCATTGCTGATTTTTTTTTTCAATTTTGACTAGGCTGATAGAGAAATTTATTTGTGAAAAATGTATGGAAGACTTTATTGAACTGAGTAGCTGTATAAACAGTTACATGAAGCCCAGATTTTTGTATTTTATTCTATTATTCTTTGGCCATGCTTTTGCAGTTCCTGCGAGTGTTGGCATTTGTACTTCCTGTCTTTCTCTGTACCCAGAATTGGATGGAGTGTTGAGCAGTTTTGAGGCTACCTAGGCTACCTTAATCAAGTCCAATCATTTACTCTGTTACATCAGGACAACACAATAAGAGAGGGGGCTTCTCAATCAAGGAACTACCTTAATCAAGTCCAATTATTTAGCTGGTTACTTAATCATATGCATTCAATTTGAAAAGCATAGGAAAAAATGTCCCTCCTTCTGTAAATAATTAATCATTTGTTTTGATGAGAATGTTGCCATTTATCATCATTGGCCCTCTTTCAAACCAAACTGACTGCCTAGTTAACAAAAATGCTAGGTATCTTGCATGAATAACATAACATATCTTACTTGCTTTGGTGGTGGTGAGAGGGGGTGCCTGCTTTGTGCTCCCAGAGTTTGTGACCCGTTCAGAGGGTGGTGATTATATTTGTGCAAATGCACTGCACAGGAGGTGTATAAGATCTTGGCGCACAATTTGAATCTACTTACAGGTTCTGAACAAAAGAGGTACTGATTGAACACTGTGTTTTGTGAGCTGAACTCATGACACAGGCCACCAGGTGAAAATGGCGCAAGGGTCACCTACCGAGCGTGTGACTTGGAACCAGAAGTACAAACACAGTGAGAGATGGCACCAAAAGGCAAGGATGTCAGCGGTGGAGGTGAGAATAACATACATGTTAATGATGTAGGATGTTTTCCATGAGTAAGAAGAAACGTCATTCCGATTGACGATCTGGTTGCAATAGCCAAGACAACATATGGTGCAGAGGCAGCAAAGGAGGCTTTGCAATTGTTTGTAAATGTTCAGCCCCAGGCTCCAGATACAGTGCCATCTAGTGGCAGGAAGAGACTCGTCAAATCAAGGTGCCTCAACAGTGCCTGAGACTGCTATGAAGACTATTCTACATCTGATGAATGAAGATGACCCACGTATTCCGCTATTCGCAGCAGTTGACATTGATAAAGTCCCCTTTGTTGACTTGAAAAATATTGATGCAGCTCATATTATTGCGCAAACCCCTGACGTCAGAATCAAAATGTCCACCGAGGCAATTAAGAAGATTCAACAGGCACTAGCTGAGGTACTAAGCCTTGCCAAAGTCCTTCACAGTTGTGACTGCAATGCTGATAGGATATCAAAGATAGAAATGTGTATTACAACAATGCTTGCTGAGAAAAAATCGTCCAGTATCTTAGAAGGTGGTATCCATGAACCAATGGCAACTGAAGACCTTCAGAGTGGTCGAATATTTGGCAAAGCTGAATCTACCATGCCTCAATACAAGTCAGCGCGGCGCACTATGATACTGCAACCCGCTGTTCAGCTGGCCTCACCACCACCAACGCAACCATCACTGATACCACAACCACGAACTCCGTTCCCTTCTCTCTCCCTCTGGCAAGCATTACCACCATTATTGACACCACTAAGCCCCCTACCACCACCATCACCACCAACATCACTACCTCAACAACAGCTGAAGGTGGACAACCCACGTAAAACCCAATACAGTGACATGGTACGACAGAAAATATCTTCACAAAGTTGCAACTCAAGCACTAGAGATGATGAGCAAACGTTGCCGAGCAATCAGAAGGGATTTGTGAATGTGACAGCTATTAAGTAGAAAAATTGTTGAAGAAGAACCCTAATGTGTAGATAGGTAATGGGAGTACTCTTCAGGAGAGTTTCGCGACTAATGGCACTGCAAAACTCCTCGTGTCACTACCTTATCCTGAAAGTAGGTTCCCTCTAGGAAGAATGAAGGAATGTGTGAAGCAGCATCTTGGCGAAGAAAAATTGTTCAAGTGCAAGAAACATCTAAGCACAATAGGTAACACATCACATTTTGAGATAAATGGGGACACAAATCTACCGAAGTCCGTGCTCTTTGTCACGAACATATGAGAAGAGAGAACCTGCCTGCAGCTAGACAAGACCAATGTGCGCTTACCAAAAGACTACGACCTGACAGATGGAAAGCAAAGCAGATGTTAGAGAACAGATTAGGGAGACAGTTGAAGAGTAGAAGGCACGTAAGGGATCCAGTGCAGGGTAAGGGATGTTTAGGCTTAGCTGGAAATTGTAAAGCCTATGTTGCAGACCTCTGCAAAACAACTCCGCTAGTAGCTTTGCAGGAGACGTTGCTTCATCCCTGGCAGCTTAATTTACCATCCTCTCTGGGAGAAAAGATAGCTTCATTCTCAATTTCCTCTGTCAATGAGTCTAGGTAAATCAGGGTCGGGAGGCCACATGGGGGTTTGAAATTCATTTGGCAGCAATCTCTGAGCCCACATACATAAATTAGGCAACACAATTTCAATAGAATCCTGGGTCTGAGCGTTACATTAAACAAGACCTCTGTACTTTTCTTGAATGTTTACTTCCCTGTCAACTCCGGTGAAAATCTGGAGAAATATCTCAGATGCATGGGTGTTCTTGGGGGTACATTTGCGAGAAGGGAAGAGCTACGAGTGAGTATTATAGGAGATTTTATTGCCTTTACACACACTAATAGGTTCATTGAGATTGAAGAGCTACTTACTGAGTATAATGTTGCATTTCAGGACACAAGGCTGCCAACACCGGACAAGTACACGCACATGAATCACGGTTCTCTTTCCACCTCATGGATCAATCATATTGCTTTGTCCTCGCTGTTATTAGATGCAACAATTTCCTGTCACTTGCTGCCCAATGTTGCCTGCACGGGTCACAGTGTTATAAGAGTAACTTTGAGTGTAGAGGGATTGCAGACTCTTGGACAACCTAACTCTTGCCAGGTTAAGACGATCGATTAGAATTTAGAAGTTAAGGGACTACTAGACAGATTTTATGCTGAGCTCGATGTTCTTCTTACGAATATTACTGATAGGCTTCTCAGAGTGAATGAAGGTGTTGATAATGTAAGATTAAATTATCTGTATAGCTGAACAAGGCGGTGTATATTAATTTGCAGGACGGCGTGTTTTTGACAGTAGAAAACCAAGCAAATATAACGTCCCAGGTTGGATTGAACAAGCACGAGGGCTGAATTATGCTGTACAAGACGCCGTATTAAATTGGAATATTGCTGAAAGGCCTGGGGGAGGTCGAATTGCAGTAGCAATGAGGATAGCAAAGTCACAGTTTTGTAGAGAACTTGCGTTTTTGAGAGAGAACGAGCAACAGTTGCGTGCGTGCGCAGGCTCTTCAAGCAAAATTGCGAGAAGGTATACTTGAAGATTTCTGGAAAGAAATGCAGTCACTTAATCCTAAAAAGGAAGCACTTCCTCTCGCGGTGGCATGCGTAACTGGGGAAGCAAACATTGCAAGGGTCTGAGGGGAGCATTTTCAACATATTGCTAATTCTGTTGACACTGAAGAGAATAGAGGTTGGGTGAAAAATGCCCTTGATAATGTTCCTGCTGTTAACAAAATGGTTTTGGTGGCAGAGGTTAGGAGCATTGTCAAAGGCTTCAAAAATAACAAAGCTGTTGGAAATTACAACATACCAAGTGAAGTGTTCAAGAATGCTTCCCAGAGACTGACTGCAGTGCTTGCTCTCTTCCTTTTGGGCTGCATTCATGTCAAGGAGCTACCAAGAGAGGTAATGCATATAACTGTGATTCCTCTTCTGAAATGTAAATCGAAGGACCCTTCTGATATAGCTAAATAATTATTGCCCCATTGCTATTGCCGCCTCAACTTCCAAGGTTCTTGAGCAGGTTATTCTTGCAAGATTGCCAACATTTCTGTCTACTGCAAACAGTCAGTTCAGATTCAAACAGGGCCATGGAACTGAAATGGCAATATTTGCATTGAAACAAACTGTTGAGTTAGTTGTTCTGTGTTTTTTAGAGGCAAAGAAAGCTTTTGATAGAGTAAACCATTGAACTTTGTTCAGAAATGAATTGAGAGAGAGCTCCTCTTCATATTGTGCACTTGCTTGTATTTTGGTACAGGGAACAGGAATTCTTAGCGCAATGGGTTATCAAAATTGGCCACTCATCTTTGTAAAATTGGAATTAGACAGGGAGGTCAGCTATCGCTACTGTTGTATAAAGTGTACACTGATGAGTTGAATTACCTTCTAAGTAGAGAAAACCAAGGGTGTCATGTTGCCAACATTTGTGTTAACAATCTTAGTTATGCAGATGAAATGATGCTGTTAGCACAAACACTCTCCGCATTGCAAAAGCTTCATGATATCTGTAATAATTTTGCTGAACCTCATGATATTGTATCTAACACTGCAAAAACGGTATGTATGCTAGTTTGACCGAAGGGTCCTAGTTACTACCTATCGACTGAGATAAAAATAGGCGGTGATGCACTGCATTATGTGGATGAATTTCAATACCTAGGGCACATCATCACAGCAGATTGCACTGATGACAAGGATGTTGCAAAGCAAACAAGGCAGCAAAATGCAGTTGGCAACATGCTGATACAAAAATTCTTGTTTGCACCTAGAAAAGCTGAAATCCAGCACTTCAAATCATATTGTTACCCAATTCAATGTAAAGAACTGTGAAGGAAATACTTTCAATATAGCTCGAGGAGATTGACAGCAAGTTATAGTGACACATTCAGATGGCTGATGCAGGTGCCTTGCTTGACATCAGCAAGCAGGGGTTAGGCTGAAAACCAATGAGATAACATCAAGATACTGTTCCGTAAAGCGGCACACAGCCTTATGACTGGAGTTATGAACTCCCCAAATGAAATCCTTGTCGCAATCTACTCTGGTGATGCGCTCGCTGCCTCGTTATTGCCAAGGCAATGGAAAGGATTACTATACACATAGGCAGGATAGTTGTACATCGTAACTTATTCTTAGTTGTGTGCAGTAATTTTATAACTTTGTCCTCACTGTTACCCCCATAATAAGATGTCTCAATTGTAATACTATGCAAGTGTTGGTTGTTGATAAAGCCTTTATTATTATTATCATAATTAGCAATAAAAATGTAATAGACAGCAATGGAAAGGTAATTCAGAACCTGATACCTAGATTGTAAATATACTAACCTTAAATAAAGTGTTGACATTCAATGACTGAAACTTCTTTGTAGCTTTCTCCCCCTTGGCCTGCGAGCCTGGCACAGCTGACATGCTGCCACCACACAAACATTTAGATGTTCACTCACTGCAGGAACGAACCACCCAAGCTGAAAAAAATGCTGTAGTTAGAAACAAAGTTCACAATATGTAAAATTACCCAATTTTGTTCATTTAATGAGAGGATACCCAGCCTGAGTAATAAAACCACATAGTTAAGATATGAATTTTATAAGCTTGACTGAAGCAAATGATGAGCACCAAAACCAAGGCCCTACAACATTAAATGAACACACTTCATTAAAAAAAAATTGTGGTGGTCATTGACAAAGTTGGTTGCAGGTATCCAAGGAAAAGTTTATGTATAGGTCAAACTTTTCTGCAAGGCAGAACTCACAGGTTAGTAGTAAATGAGGCACCTTTGCACCAGTGGAAGTCCCACTAGGCACTGTACTTAGCACACTGCTTTTCTTAGTAATGGCTCAATAATGACTGAGCAAAAACTGTTCATATTCATCAGTCTTCTGCGCTAGCAGATGATACAAGAGTAGCATTGACCAAGGTGACTCCTTGCAGTCAACAAACTGGGGTGACTCCCCACACCCTCCTATTTGACACCTCCATTTCAGGCACCAAAAGTTGGAAATGTCACATTTTGACTATGGGACTTGAAAGAGCAGGTCATTGTAAGTAAGTATCAGTTACTTGTAGAAATTTGAAGAGAATAGATGAAAAATTGCCAGAGTGAAGGCTGTTTTCAGGCCCCTGAAAATTATGGTTTGGAAAAATCAAGTGCTCAACACTATGATGCTGTGGCTAGAGTTTTTAATGGATTGTTCACAAATTTGGTGATAATACAAAAATGTTGTACATGATTATTGGTATAGGAAATTCTGTAACAAAAAAATGTAAATACATACCAATATATAATTCCAGGGAGTCACTAAAAATAAAAAAAAAAGAGGTCACTCCCCACACATTTAGGTATTGAATATTTTTGTTTTCTTTCATTGAAAATTACTTAAACCTAATTAGAACTTTAAACATAGGTCATCAAGATGTAATTGACCCAAAAAATGATGAGACCCTAGCTAATTTCAAAATACATACCTAGCTCAATTTCTAATGACCAGTTAGCCTTGTGTGTTCCCTTGCCTGGACTAGAGATGGGGTGGGGCATGCTGGGGATCTGGGATGTTCATGTACACATTAAAAGGACAAGTTATGGCCTGCTGCCTGCAAGTTCATCTCAGCATTTATGGCATGTAACCCACTCCTGTCCAGCCTTCAGCTCTTCAGGAACAGTACCAAGCCAGAAAAGGTAAGAGCATGCAAGGTAAGTCCTCCAAGGCTATCCAAGGTCCTGGGGCAGGAGTATGCCTAAGTGTGTAATGTGACTAGTGATGGGAGGCGAAAAAAAACTTTTTCAACATTTTTTTTTGTAAAAAAAATGTCCATAATAAAACTTTAATTTCAATCAATTTTAAACTAGCTATTCATTTTGCAGGAGGTTGATAGTTTAGCAATTAAAAATTGACATTCCTTTTCACACTAGTGTATATACCCGCGGCTAATACATACCTATTTTTTCAGATGATTCAAACAGATTGTAATAAACAATTTTGTAAAGTGTACACTGACAGTGTGCTTGTTAGAGGAGAACTTGTGCCAATTCAGGTAAAATGCCTGGAAGAAAAAAATGGCAGAAGCATATTTTTATAGACTTGCAAACCATAAGAAAAGTTTCAAAAGTAAAATGCAGTTTATGTTGTGTAACTCGTGTGACAGTGGCAAAAAATAGTACTAGAATGGCAAACTAAATTCTTAGTTGCAAGAAGTGCTATGACAAAATTAAAATGAAGTATTTGTCAAAAAAATGTCTTGCAAGGATTTAGATCTTTCTGAAGTGAACAACAATATTAATGAAATGGAGTAGCAAAAAACTTCTAAACAAAGACAACCACTCTCCGATAGAGGATACTAGAGAGGCAGCACCACAGTTAAGTTACTCAAGTACAAAGCAGCCGTCAGCAAGCCCTTTGTGTGGATGGCAGCACAGCAAACTTCTCGAATTTCTAAGTCAAGCTGGTGGATTGGGATCTGCTCCTCCAACCAGCTCTCCAAAGTGACAAGTCCTAAAACTGCCCCCTTCCAGAGCTGCTGTGGAGGAACATTCAACCAGCATGCTTGGATCCACTCAGCTAAGCAAAATTGACTAACAACAGAGAGCAGCCAACCTGGTCTCCATTGCCCACAACCTTGCGCTGAGTGAGCAGGCTGAACTGTGTGAACCTTAAACACCTGCTGTTGCTACTGGAGGTCTGGAAGGCTGCACAAGCACTTCTTCATCTACAAGAGTAGGTAACAAGACCAGCAGCATGAATTTCTTCAGACACAGATCTGTCAGATGCAGAGTTGTCAGGTGCAGAGTTGTCAGGTGCAGATGTCAGATGCAGATTTGTCAGATGCAGATTTGTCAGATGCAGATTTGTCAGATGCAGAGTTGTCAGATGCAGAGTTGTCAGATGCAGAGTTGTCAGATGCAGAGTTGTTGGAGGCAGAGTTGTCAGAGGCAGAGTTGTCAGAGGCAGAGTTGTCAGAGGCAGAGTTGTCAGAGGCAGAGTTGTCAGAGGCAGAGTTGTCAGATGCAGAGTTGTCAGATGCAGAGTTGTCAGATGCAGATGACGTGTTCTCACATACAGTTTCATCAAATGATGAAAAGTTCTCACCCCAGCCACTAACTAAGGCTACTTTGTACTATGTATCAAGAACAGAACTGCTGTTGATACAAAAATATCTGTTAATTTATATCTGTCTCTGTCATGTGATGTTAAAGCCTTTGCTGATGATAAGTTGTACTTGCAGTTCTCTAAAAGAAGTTTGGGTGACATTAGTCAAGGTGTTTCTTCTCTGCAGCAGGATTTAAATCTGATCTATGATGTGGACTATTCTAGGAACATGAAATTAAATGCCAGCAAATGTGTTGTGTTGCATTTTTGGGGGGAAACTTTGACAGGTCAAAGTTGGGTGATGTGGCTCAGTACAGTTTGGGTGGTAATCTTTTGTCATTTGTAGAGTCTCAGAGACCTTGGTGTTATTGTTGATAGCAAGTTAAAGTTTCATAACCATATTCATGCTGTGGTACAAAAAACTTTGGGTCTGGCTAACAACTTACTAAGGACCACTGTTGATAGGAGCTCTGATTTCATGGCATCTCTTCTTGTGTCTCCTATCCGCCCTGTACTAGACTATTGCTCCTGTTTTAGGAATTTGAGTTTGTTGCTGATCTGAGGATGCTGGAGTCTGTTCAGCATTGTTGGACTAAGAAGGTTGATGGACTTGCAGATTTGTCTTACGCAAGTCGCTTGTCTAGAGTAAATTTATGGGAGGCTGGTAAGATCCGATCTCATAAAATATTACAAAGCATTTGCTGATGATTGTGCTGGAGGCAGGGTTGATGTGAGACTGTCAGGAGAGTTTACTGCTGCTCCTGATACTCATACCCACCGCATGGATTCAAACTTCATCCTCCACAATGTGCATCAGATGTGAGAAAGCATTTCTTTAATTGTAGACTAAAAGCCTTGTGGAATTCCTTACGGGCTGAAGTTGTTTATGCTCCTACACTTTCTTGTTTTAAAAGTGGTCTTCTGTCGTCAATTCCACACATTCCCTTTCCTTATTATGACTGAAGTTTTCTTATTTTCTCTTTTTATTGTCTTCTTAGGTGACTGATTGTGTACAGATGTCTCCTTTCAAATTGCTTGTTCATCATGTTTAGTTTTGTGCATTTGTTGAAATATATATGTCGTGTGTCTGTTATGTTTGTATGTAGCTTAATGAGTGTTTATCTTACCTTTATATTGTTTTTCTTCTTGTAACTGGCATGCATACTTCCAGTTGCATTGTCATCACCTGCCGTTCTATGTGTCTGGTGTCTGCACTGAGTGACTGGCACATACCTTGCTTGCCTCCTGTGCTCTCTTGCTTTCTACCTGTACCCTGCAGGTTTGGCTCCTTGTCCTGAGCTGCCCTGGCGTTGGGGCTGGGGCAAGAGACTGGGGGCGTCAGGTGATATCAGGTAGGTTCAGGTAATAAGTATTTGACTAAATGCATTGTTTTGTTTCAATCACTAGTTTTTTCCTGTTCAAGTAAATGATACACATTTAGAGAAAGTAAGTGGTATAAATAAGTCAAAAAACTTAAGTTGTATGACTTGCATGGGTCAGTTCTTCTAACTCCAGTCACCAACCCCTATCTTAACAGGAAGGCAAAAAAAATATTCATGTTGCAAAAAATAAGAATGAAAAACTGAGTTTTTCCCATCACTATGTGTGACCAGTAAGTGTTCAAACAGAGTTCTGCGCTTGTCTAACCCAGAGGAGTCATAAGAAGTCACAAGGAACTAGAGATCCAAAGAGGCAATCTCTGCCCATCCTTCAATTTGCATTGAAGTGAATCTTCCGGAGTCCACCCCAGGAGGGACTCACCTAGTTTATCTCTCCAGTCACACACACAGCAAAGAGGCTTTTGTGTGTTGCAGAGCCTCCTCTTGGTCCTGTAACTGTCACAGGATCTCATCTCTCCCTCCCCCTCATTGTTGGGGGTGGGGAACAGTGTGGCAAGAGGCCTTAGGTTAGGCTGATCCTGCCCTACCAGGGACTGGTGTGTTGGGTCAGCGCTCTCTCCAGTAAGGCTGCGCTGGCGCTTAGTTCACTGTATTGTGAGGCGATACAGCTTAGCCTCTCACCACGGGTAGGTGGCCAGCATCTCTTGGGTGGGCCTATTGCCTGACCCTTCTATCTGATCTAGCTTTTGATGCTGACTTTTCTAGGGTTGCACAGGGGGTTCCCTGTTTGACCCTGCTAGCCTGTTGTGTCTAACTAAGCTGCTCCCTGCCCTTCTAGCTCTCCAGTCTGTCTTAACTGCCATTTATATTTTTACGGATAGTTGAGTTCAGGGAGGATCCCGTTAAGCCTACGCTTAAACATGTCCACTGATTTGCTCGCAGTCACTGCCGGCGGAAGTCAATTCCAAAGGTTGATGATTTTGTAGGTCATCAGGTCACTGCAGGGTTGGTTGTTGAATCTCTTTGGTTGGAGTTTCAACCTGTGATTCCTGGTGGGGTGGTCATTTAGCAGGAAGAGGTTACCATGCTCTACGCTATTGAAGCCTTTCTGGATTTGAAAGGTTTCGATGAGCTGTCCTCAAAGCCTATGCTTTTAGAGGGAAGAGTAGGTGTTTATTTGGCAGGCTCATCAACCTTGCCTCTTGAACAGCTTGGGTGGGCATTCATCATTGCGTACAAAACCCAGCCTGGAGTAATATAATATTGCAGTTTAGTTATTGTTGCATTCAAACTGAACAAGGATGCACTTCGTCTTGACTGATGTTATGCGTTTTTTTCTATCACAATTTTTTAACCTCCCACCAAAATATTAGATATTGTTCATCTCGATTTCTCTGACAGCTGTCAATCTGGACCAAATGGTAAAAAAAAGGATTTTATAAAT
>SDVV010021137.1:0-13186 GCA_016164225.1 Gammarus roeselii | reverse complement strand
GTGATGTATGAAGTGTGCTTGGAGTGATGTATGAAGTGTGGTTAGAGTGATGTATGAAGTGTGCTTGGAGTGATGTATGAAGTGTGGTTAGAGTGATGTATGAAGTGTTCTTAGAGTGATGTATGAAGTGTGCTTAGAGTGATGTATGTAGTGTGCTTAGAGTGATGTATGAAGTGTTCTTAGAGTGATGTATGAAGTGTGCTTTGAGTGATGTATGAAGTGTGCTTGGAGTGATGTATGAAGTGTGCTTGGAGTGATGTATGAAGTGTGCTTGGAGTGATGTATGAAGTGTGGTTAGAGTGATGTATGAAGTGTGCTTGGAGTGATGTATGAAGTGTGGTTAGAGTGATGTATGAAGTGTTCTTAGAGTGATGTATGAAGTGTGCTTAGAGTGATGTATGTAGTGTGCTTAGAGTGATGTATGAAGTGTGCTTAGAGTGATGTATGAAGTGTGCTTTGAGTGATGTATGAAGTGTGCTTGGAGTGATGTATGAAGTGTGGTTAGAGTGATGTATGAAGTGTGCTTAGAGTGATGTATGTAGTGTGCTCAGACAGTTAATTCATTGACAGTACTCATACACGATCTCAACTCGTTCTGTTACATCATTGGTTATCAAAAGAAGCTTTCAACTAATTCATTTTGGGTTACTTCAAGAATCATGCGTCAATTTAAATGAAACTTCAATTCAGTTGATATCAGAAGAGTTGTGAGTGATTCACTAAGGCTGTCGGGATATAAACCAACTGAAATTAAATGATTTGCCATTTGGTTGAATTAAAAAATATTTCTGATCAAATATGTGCTCCTCATGATATGAAGAGCCTACGAATAGGTTTGAGAAATATTTGATGTGATGGTTTGATGGTTACGATTTTTACACCACTCATGCATGTATTTACATTTCCAAATACTGCAGTCATTTACATATAGCTCGCTAATAATACAACAACAAAATTCACATGACACTGCAATTCGCAAATTGCTGTTTTTGTTGCTGTTTTTGCGATGTTGTTGAGGTGTTTCTGTCACGGTCGCTGCTCTTAAATAACCTGCGAATGAAAAGCTAACCGCGCAGCTGAAAAAAAATAATACAAATCCAAACAACGCGAATGAACAAAAACTCCTCAGCCATGGAAAGAACAAAGAAACCCAATCGTGAAAAAAAGGTAGAGGATCTCAAGTGAAGAATGATTGTTGCGGTTGATGGATGGGAGCGATTAAGGCCAGTGATTGATGAGGGACGAACCAAGGCAGGGTGCTGTTATTATTGATGGATCGCTGCTTTCATTGATGAAACGCTCTCTTCATTGATGAAACGCTGCCTTCATTGATGGAAAAACTACTTCAGCGATGGAACGCTGACTTCATTGATGGAACGCTGACTTCAATGATGGAGCGCAGCCTTCATTTACAACACACTGCCTTCATTGATGGAACGCTGATTTCATTGATAGAATGCCGCCTTCATTGATGAAACCCTGTCTTCATTGATGGAGTGCTCACTTCATTGATGGAACACTGACTTCATCGATGTAATGCTGCCTTCATTGATGGAACGCTGTTTTTATTGACGTAACGAGGCCTTCATTAATGAAACACTTACTCCATTGATAGAACGATATTTGTCTTGATGGAACGCTACCGTCAGGGATGAGCGCTGGCTCCATTTATGGAACGCCGACTTCATTGAAGGAACGCGCACTTCATTGAGTGATGGAATGATGTTGCCTTTGAATGAAGGCTGCATTCATTGATGCTTCGTACCGTGCATTCAGTCCATATGATAACCGGACTACTGGTATTCAATTCAAGCTCCATTGCTTATTCATTTAACATTCACCATAATGTTGATAGTGAGCGACTTGTTCTAACACTAGCTCCCTTTGCATAGGTCTTAATTTAAGCCATCACTCCTGCATCCTTGACAACATCTGTGTCGTATAGAGTCTCCAGCTTTGCTGCCGCGCTATTTGGTGGCTGTTCCAATGTCAACCTAGGTGTCACTTCCGATGCCGAGGCTGTCCCCTTCCACTCTACAGGAGGGGTATGCCACTGCTTGACGCAGTGGCGCACCCAGGGGGGGGGGGGAAGGCATAACCCAAAGTGGGCCGTATACTTAACAAATATGTTTGATCAACCCAAAATAAAATGGTCGTTTCAGGACTTATTCAAGACGCAATAGTCTCCTAGCGCTGTCTTAGTATAAAAAGGAAAAATAATCATCTTTTAAATAGCCAAACTCTATAACATATGTTGATCGAACCTTTGCCGAGTCGGATGTTGTTCTTAGTTAATCGTTTGACTTCGCAATCTTTGTTAATTGCTGCTGTTGAAAACTGTTTTTTCAAATTGATATTAGTATATTTTCAATTTCCAAAATATCCTCATTCTATTTAATTCGTGCCAATCTTTTCCATTCTTCGGACTTTCTTCCTGTAGGTTGGATAAGTTTGCTCTACCTCCCATGTTGTCATTCTCCCTTTTCTTAAAAAAATAGCAACTCTTCTGTCAACAAACAACGCTTGTACTCCACACAAAAAGATTTCACGAAATACATGCTCAAATCAACACTAAATAAACTCTGGCTAAAATAATTCCCCAGATTTTGTGTAAATCGGTTAATGGTTTTCAGTGACTTGAGTCATGTTTGTTACGAGCGGTTATGAAATAAATACTCCCCGTTGAAGGGCATTACTCGAAATGCCACACCAAAATGCTCCTTGGTTAATGCCACACCAACATGCTCCTTTTTAATGCCACACCAACATGCTCCTTGGCTAATTCCACACCAACATGCTCCTTGGTTAATGCCACACCAGCATGCTCCTTGGTTAATGCCACACCAACATGCTTCTTGGTTAACGCCACACCAACATACTCCTTGGTTAATGCCACACCAACATGCTCCTTGGTTAATGCCACACCAACATGCTCCATGGTTAATGCCACACCAACAAGCTCCTTGTTAATGTCACACCAACATGCTCCTTGGTTAATGCCACACCAACATGCTCCTTGGTTAATGCCACACCAACATGCTCCTTGGTTAATGCCACACCAACAAGCTCCTTGGTTAATGCCACACCAACAAGTTCCTTGTTAATGCCACACCCACATGCTCCTTGGTTAATGCCATAACAACATGCTCCTTGGTTAATGCCACACCAGCATGATTTTTGGGTAATGCCACACCAACATGCTCCTTGGTTAATGCCACACCAACATGCTCCTTGGTTAATGCCACACCAACATGTTCCTTGGTTAATGCCACACCAACATGCTCCTTGGCTAATTCCACACCAACCTGCTCCTTGATTAATGCCACACCAACATGCTCCTTGGTTATTGCCACACCAACATGCTCTTTGGTTAATGCCACACCAATATGTTCCTTGGTTGATGCCACAACAACCTGCTCCTTGATTAATACCACACCAACATGCTCCTTGGTTAATTCCACACTCACATGCTAATTGGTTATTGCCACACCAACATGCTCCTTAGTTAATGCTACACTAACCTGCTCTATTGTCAATGCCACACCAACATGCTCCTTGGTTAACGCCACACCAACATGCTCCTTGGTTAATGCCACACCAACATGGTCCTTGGTTAATGCCACACCAACATGCTCCTTGGTTATTGCCACACCAACAAGCTCCTTGTAAATGCCACATCAACATGCTCCTTGGTTAATGCCACACAAACATGCTCCTTTGTTAATGCCACACCAACATGCTCTTTGGTTAATGCCACACCAATATGTTCCTTGGTTAATGCCACAACAACCTGCTCCTTGATTAATACTACACCAACATGCTCCTTGGTTGATGCAACACCCACATGCTAATTGGTTATTGCCACACCAACATGCTCCTTAGTTGATGCCACACCAACCTGCTCCTTGGTCAATGCCACACCAACATGCTCCTTGGTTAACGCCACGCCAACATGCTCCTTGGTTAATGCCACACCAACATGCTCTTTGGTTAATGCCACACCAATATCTTCCTTGGTTAATGCCACAACAACCTGCTCCTTGATTTATACCACACCAACATGCTCCTTGGTTAATGCCACACCCACATGCTAATTGGTTATTGCCACACCAACATGCTCCTTAGTTAATGCCACACCAACCTGCTCCTTGGTCAATGCCACACCAACATGCTCCTTGGTTAACGCCACACCAACATGCTCCTTGGTTAATGCCACACCAACATGCTCCTTGGTTAATGCCACACCAACATGCTCCTTGGTTAATGCCACACCAACAAGCTTCTTGTTAATGCCACATCAACATGTTCCTTGGTTAATGCCACACCAACATACTCCTTAGTTAATGCCACACCCACATGCTCCTTGGTTAATGCCACACCAACAAGCTCCTTGTTGATGCCGCACCAACAAGTTCATGTTGATGCACACCAACATGCTCCTTGGTGAATGCCACACCAACATGCTCCTTGGTTAATACCACACCAGCATGCTGCTTGGTTAATGCCACACCAACATGCTCCTTGGTTAATGCCACACCAACATGCTCCTTGGTTAATGCCACACCAGCCTGCTCCTTGATTAATGCCACACCAACATGCTCCTTGATTAATGCCACACCCACATGCTAATTGGATAATGCCACACCAACATGCTCCTTAGTTAATGCCACACCAACATGCTCCTTGGTTAATGCCACACCAACATGCTCCTTGACTAACGCCACACCAACATGCCTTTTGGTGAATGCCACACCAACAAGCTCCTTGTTAATGCCACACCAACAAATTCCTTGTTAATGCCACACCAACATGCTACTTGGTTAATGCCACACCAACATGTTCCTTGATTAATGCCACACCAACATGGTCCTTGGTTAATAGCACACCAACATGCTCCTTGTTTAATGCCACACCAACATGCTCCTTGGTTAATGCCACACCAGCATGCTTCTTGGTTAAAGCCACACCAACATGCTCCTTGGTTAATGCCACACCAACATGATTCTTGGTTAATGCCACACCAACATGCTACTTAGTTAATGCCACACCAACATCCTCCTTGGTTAATGCCACACCAACATGCTCCTTGGTTAATAGCACAAAAACATGCTCTTTGGTTAATGCCACACCAACATGCTCCTTGGTTAATGCCACACCAGCATGCTTCTTGGTTAATGCCACACCCACATGCTCCTTGGTTAATGCCACACCCACATGTTAATTGGATAATGCCACACCAACATGCTTCTTAGTTAATGCCACACCAACATGCTCCTTGCTTAATGCCACACCAACATGCTCCTTGGTTAACGCCACACCAACATACTCCTTGGTGAATGCGACACCAACAAGCTCCTTGTTAATGAAACACCAACAAGTTCCTTGTTAATGCCACACCAACAAGCTACTTGGTTAATGCCACACCAACATGTTCCTTGGTTAATGCCACACCAACATGCTCCTTGGTTAATAGCACACCAACATGCTCCTTGGTTAATGCCACACCAAAATTCTCCTTGTTTAATGTCACACCAACATGCTCCTTGGTTAATGCCACACCAACATGCTCCTTGATTAATGCCACACCAGCATGCTCCTTGCTTAATGTCATACCAACATGCTCCTTGGTTAATGCCACACCAACATGCTCCTTGGTTAATGCCACATCAACATGCTTCTTGCTTAATGCAACACCAGCATGGTTCTTGCTTAATGCCACACCAACATGCTTCTTGCTTAATGCCGCACCAACATGCTTCTTGGTTAATGCCGCACCAACATGCTTCTTGGTCATTAATCACACGTTTCATCACGTGATGACCTTTCTTCTACCATGCTCTCTTTTCTCTCTTCCACCTGTAGTCACTTTTAACTAATCCTGCCGTCCAGTGAAGAGCTTTACTTCACTTACGGAGGGACACTCTCCAATTTGTTTTTTTCTCTTCTCCCTTTGTGACACCAGCATCCAACATCGTCCAACACTATCCAGCCTCACTATTCAGAACCGTCCTACACCGTCCAGCGTCACCATCCAGCACTGTCTAGACAACACCATCCAGCACACAGAGGGCAGCTGCTTCTACTTCCTCCCACTCCACCTTCCACCCTAAAAAAGAGCCAACAGCAGCGCCGCTGAAGAAAACAAATGAGTATCCCATTACACGGCGGTTCCACCTTGTATTTTCTGAAATTAATTAGAGCGAATGTCCCAGGGGCGTTTACAGGAGGGAAGTTCCCAGAGGCAATGAGGCCCTTAGACACTGATACCGTAAGGTTCAAAATGGGACGGCATTGAAGGCGGGGAAGCAGTTCTAGAACGACCAGTGAAATGAAAGGAAATAAAAGATATCTATCTCTCTTTAGAAGCGTCTGCAAGAGACCGCTCGGTTGTATGTCACGGTGTATGTTAGTGTCAAGGCTGAACCACTAGCACCCATCGAGCTCTGAGGATACTCCTCCGGCTCCTACTTGGGGTTTGAGCTGGGTGTGTAGAAGTGGTCAGACAGGACTTGAGCCTAAGAAAGCAGGTTTCCGGAATGGGAATTCTTCGCAAGGAAAGCAGGTCTTCTCGAAGGTTTTATTGATTCTCGTAATCAAGGGGCGATGACAGGAGATTCGACACTGTGCGTGAGGTGAAGAATTAACGAATCTGTTGCTCTATTGATTCTCATAATCAAGGGGCGATGACAGGAGATTCGACACTGTGTGTGAGGTGAAGAATTAACGAATCTGTTGCTCTATTGATTCTCGTAATCCAGGAGCGATGACAGGAGATTCGACACTGTGTGTGAGGTGAAGAATAAACGAATCTGTTGCTCGTCCATACGGAGCTTGTTTGATAGACCTTCCACAAAGCGAGCTTGATCCTTTTGGACGTTTTATCATTTATTTCATAATTGTCCGAAAACGGAGACAATTTTGAAAGATTTTTCTATGTGCTTCTGATTTTTTTGTCCACTTACTCCATTTTTTAACATTGATTTAGAAAAAAATACGGTATTAACACCCTGCATTACCTTCGGAGTTTCCGCCTAAAAATATCTGGTCTGTACTTTTATGAATGCATGTGAAACTAGCGTAACACAATACCGATCAGTCATGTTGCATGTAGATACACTTACAAAAAAAATCAAATCACGATGTACTTATGTTTACCTAAATTTTTATTAGATGGTGGGCTTGGTTCTGACTCTGAATTATATTTCCTATTCAAAATTCCATTCGATTCTCTATCAGCTACCATCTTTTTGAGCAAACGTACTCAGGCAGTTCAGTGACGTGCTTGCTGTGGGGATAATCTCTGCCTGCTGACAGCTTGTTTCACTTTCTTTACACTCAGTCCTGCACACTAAGCTATGAACTGAGGACTACGTTCGTCCACACTCAGTAATCCGTCATCCACTTCAGCATGACCTGCAATTGGAGAAGAGGAGGGCGGCTTGGGTCTGTGTGATGGGAGGCGGCTTCCCCCCTTTTTGCATGCTTGATTCTCAAGCCTTACTAACCAACAATTGTTCTCTCTGGCCCAACTTAGGACCAGCACTAGTTCTCTCCAGCCCGACGAAAGCCGTGTTCACGACTCAAAGTTCGTTTGCCCATTACACGATGCGCGACTGCGTCCATGGCATTGGACTGAGCCCGTCCATGCCATTCACCTGTCCAGCCATCCATCACCCCGAACACGGCACTGTTAATTTCCTTGGGTCGAGCTGTGGCAGAGTCATCATGCAATAGGCTCATCCGTCGTGCCAATGACACCTTCTGCGGCACACTTTTAGCATAATAGCACCTTGCAGTAGAATACTGTTTTTTTCTTCTAATTCCAATTCCCCAGTCTGTGGGATCTGTCGAGCATGTCTGCCTGTGGTCCATGCCAGACATGTTTAAGTTATAGCATGCACCCAGTGTTATGTATAAATGATAGGTTATATGTGATGAAGTGGATCAAACAAAAGCATGACTATATAATGTCCATAGGATTTTCATATCGATTCAGCTCTTTAAATCTCAATAAAGACTTATTAGAATGGGCTTCATTACTATTATAAGTTATGGTACCATGAATTAAAAAATGTTCGAACGTGTTGTTATCAATTCAAAATATGCTGTGTACTTTTAATCACACTTGTTCGCCCCCAACTTTGAATCAGTTTACCCTTTCAAGTTCATAAATGTAAAGACTCAATCGATTATTGTTGAGCGTGACGTCACCACGCCCTATTAGTGTAACGTCATCCTTCAAGTGTAGAGCGTGTCTCATCTTGCTATTGGTGGTGTGTGACGTAGTCTAATCTTGTTAGTGTATAGTGTGACGTCATCTTCTGAGTGTTGTGTGTCGTCTTTCTATTGGTGGTGTGTGACGTCGTCTCATCTTGTTAGTGTACAGTGTGACGTCATCTTTTGAGTGCTGTGTTTCGTCTTTCTATTGGCGGTGCGTGATGTCGTCTCAGCCGGCAAAGTGCACTATGTTACATCATCAACGAGAGAGGGTCCAATGCTGGCTTATCAAAATACACATATTTGAGCGTCCCGAATCCACACACACAACCTCAGAGAAGTCCCTTGGATTCTCCAACGAGGAGTACATTGACCATCCCTCGGCAAGGTGCCTGTCCCACAACAGTTTAAAATACAATCCGTTGTTACAGCACAAATCAGCTGACTCATAACCACTCAAAACAGCTCTTAATAGCTGCTACATGACAGCTCATAATAGCTGACTCTAACAGTTGACTCATTACAGCTCATACCAGCTGACACATAACATATTTTATCAGCTGACTCATAACAACTTAGTTCAGCTGACTCATAACAACTAATTTTAGCTTGCTCATAACAACTCATTTCAGCTGACTCATAACAGCTCACAACATCTGACTTATAACATTACATATGAGCAGACTCGTAACAGCTGATATGAGCTGACTCATAACAGCTGATATCAGCTGACTCATTACAGCTCATACCAGCTGACGCATAACAGTTCATATCAGTTGACTCAAAACAGCTCATGACAGCTGACGCACGAATCACCAAAGCAAATAACAGCTGACCTCATGCAACAGCAACAAACAGCTGATCCCACCGAACAGCTTTTAGAAGTTACTTTCACGAAACAGCTCTACAAACCATGGCTCTACAACCATTAACAGCTCTACAAACCATTAACAAACAACTATTTCTACGAAGCAGTTGCATGATCAGCTAAGTACAGTTGCCCAATTTGATAGGAATAATGAACTCAGTAAAACTGTTTATATTAGCTGCCCTCCCAAAACAGCCCATACCAGCCGATTCATACGAGAGTCCACATTAGACGTCCACACACCTGCCGAACCACTCATACCACTCATACCACTCACACCGCCAAACCACTCATACCATCCATACCGCCTAACCACTCATACCACTCATACCGCCTAACCACTCATACCACTCATTCCGCCTAACCACTCATGCCGTCTAATCGCTCATACCACACATACCGCGTATCACTCATACCACTCATACCGCCTAATCACTCATACCGCATAATCCCTCATACCACTCATACCGCCTAACCACTCATACAGCCTAACCACTCATGCCGCTTAGTCACTCATACCACTCATACCACCTAATCACTCATACCACTCATCCCGCTTATCACTCATACCGCCTAATCACTCATATCACTCATACCGCCTAATCACTCATACCACTTATACCGCCTAATCACTCATACCACTCATACGACCTAATCACTCATACCACTCATACCGCCTTACCACTCATGCCGCCTAATCACTCATACCACTTGTTACCGTCCAATCACTCATACCACTCTTACAGTCCAATCACTCATACCGCCTAATCAGTCATACCACTCATACCACCTAATCACTCATACCACTCATACCGTCCAATCACTCATACCGCCTCCTAACCACTCGCATGCTATCAACCGCTGACTTGTTAGAATTTGCTCCTCGTAGTAAATCTGTAGCAGCCTTGAGTTATGACTGGCGCGCCAATACCCTAGCGCAGGCCGTCAATTGGCTCGGCTCAGAACAATGAGGTTTCGAGAGCCCTGCTACAGGCTCGGGAGCCTTGATACAGGCTCGGGAGCCTTGATACAGGCTCGGGAGCCTTGCTACAGGCTCGGGAGCCTTGATACAGGCTCGGGAGCCTTGATACAGGCTCGGGAGCCTTGATACAAGCTCGGGAGCAATGATAAAAGAACCGGTAAAAATATTTCGTTAGGCTCTGCATAGTAAAATATCTTCTTTTCTGGCTTCTAGATCCTGTTGCTTGGTAGGATGTGTGCTCTCGTTTTTTTTTTGTTCTTCTAACCAAATTTATTTTGACTTACAGTTTTAGGTTCTTGTTTATTTTCTAACTTTGTTGCTGAGGAGGGGCATAGACTTGCCCAAAAAATTTCGACAATTTTTTAGTAAAGTGATTAGTTAAAGGTGGCTCTTTTATTCCTTTTATTTCGTGCAATATAAAGCGCTATAAAAATCAAATAAAGGTTTGAGCCTCCAACGTTCACACCACGAAATATCAGGCTAAAGTAATTGTCTTGGAAAGAAAAAATGTGTTGTTAACTCCATTGGCTGGATTCTCAAAAAAACTCCTCAATTTGGTTTCTTAATTCGGCACAACGAAGGTGCATCATCCAATCGGAAAGCAATGATCAAATATTTGTAATGCACCCATTAGAGAAACATTTGCCTTAAGCTCCCCCATAACTTAAGACTGCATCCATTGAAGGAACATTCGTTTTAAGCTCCACCATAACTTGAGTCTGCACCCAATGAAGAAACTTTTGCCTTAAGCTCCACCATAACTTGAGATTGCACCCTATGAAGAAACTTTCGCCTTAAGCTCCACCATAACTTGAGTCTGCACCCAATGAAGAAACTTTCGCCTTAAGCTCCACCATAACTTAAGATTGCACCCATTGAAGAAACTTTCGCCTTAAGCTCCACCATAACTTAAGATTGCACCCATTGAAGAAACTTTCGCCTTAAGCTCCACCATAACTTAAGACTGCATTCATTGAAGGAACTTTCGCCTTAAGCTCCACCATAACTTAAGACTGCACCCATCAAAGGAACATTCGCCTTAAGCTCCACCATAACTTGAGTCTGCACCCATTGAAGAAACTTTCGCCTTAAGCTCCACCATAACTTAAGACTGCACCCATCTAAGGAACATTCGCCTTAAGCTCCACCATAACTTAAGACTGCATCCATTGAAGGAACTTTCGCCTTAAGCTCCACCATAACTTAAGACTGCATCCATTGAAGGAACTTTCGCCTTAATCTCCACCATAACTTAAGACTGCACCCATCAAAGGAACATTCGCCTTTAGCTCCACCATAACTTAAGACTGCTCTGAACGTCTAAACTTGGCCAATGATGACAGCAATTGCCGGGAACAGATGACAGCCGGTATCATCAATACATCCCTAGGGACTGAAGAGGGTAGGTCGCCGTATGCTGTGCAGTAGATATATGATCATTAATTGAAACGGCAAATAGCTGCTTGTGGTACAATATCTCGGCCTACCATTTGCATCCATCTATACGAGAATAATAAAAAATCAACGATATACTTGGTTTAAGTAGAAAATTCAAATGAATCTACCTTAACGTACGGTCAGTTTTGAGAAGCACGGCCCTGATGGTGTTTTATTATTCATAAAAGATGCATACAAAGTCTGCCTATATTGTCGTACATTAAAATTGTTCAACTGACAAAAAGAGACCCTGCTTTCGCATGTAGTTTTGATACGACATTCATTTGTTTTCTGTGAAATATATCGCGAGCTCCATGTGAGCTCCGTGGCCTATTGCTTCGTATTTATGCTACAATAAATAATAAGAGGACCTCTAATTTTTACCAATTCTGACTTGACCCTCCCAATTTTTACCATCGTATCATTAATAAAGTGTGATGGACAGACAGACAGACGGACGAATCATGACTCTCATTATCATTATTACATGGATTCAATGGTACTCCAATATGAACAGGTGTATTATGGTTCAACCTTAAAAAAAAAAATTATTATACATTCTGGCAATTTTTAGCTCATCATATTACCCTTTGCAAAGACGGATAAATATGGACTCTGTATTATACTCCTTTATAAAAGACAAGAAATAACCCTAGGAAGTCATTTCTATGAATTTTTATCTCCCTCCATTTGAAGGTATGATTGCTGAGCACATACTACCTGCCCTCATCCTGTTCCTACTGCAGTCTTGTCTCGTAAGATGACTGATGATTCCAACACGCTATCTTGACCGTCGCTTGAGCAGGGTGACGCAGGGCTCCCTAGAATAATAACGTAATAAGTCAGCGATAATGATCTCGTATCTGCACTCCATGACAGCGCCACAAAATAACGCTTCTGTTTGTCCATTTTTCGCTTATTCACGAAAAATAACGAGACGACTTCAAGACCGGTACGTGTGTTGAAGAGTGCTGGTCTGTCGTATGGGCTTCTCTTCTCATGATCCTGGGCTTCTCGACACCTATAATGCAGGTATGTAAGTGGAGCTTATTACTAGGATTTTCTACGCTTGATGGGCAGATTATTCAGTAATCTCATTTATCTGAGGGCTGGTACTCAAAACAGTGTACAATTGACTTTATTCTCCCATATTTCCTTACCTGTTATGCCATGACTCCATATCCAGTTACTCATTACTGAAATAATCAAATGATTTACGAAAATTTTTTTTAAATAATTTGAGTCGTTTAAAATTAATAGATATTAGCCGGAAGTCATCGCTAAAATTAACTGCGGATAAGTCTGATGTCCGTTGAAGACGTGTATACAAGTGCTCCGACCTCGACTCCGTCTTCAGCAAAGGCGCGTTCACAGCTACTCTGAGTTCACAGCTACTCTGAGTTCGACTTCGTCTTCAGCAAAGACGCGTTCACAGCAACTCTGAGTTTACAGCAACTCTGAGTTCGGACCAGTCTTCAGCAGAGGAGCGTACACAAGTACTTTGAGTTCGGACCAGTCTTCAGCAGAGGAGCGTACACAAGTACATTGAGTTCGGACCAGTCTTCAGCAGAGGAGCGTACACAAGTACTTTGAGTTCGGACCAGTCTTCAGCAGAGGAGCGTACACAAGTACTCTGAGTTCGGACCAGTCTTCAGCAGAGGAGCGTACACAAGTACTTTGAG
>SDVV010021136.1:0-13186 GCA_016164225.1 Gammarus roeselii | reverse complement strand
ATAGCTATATATATATATATACATATATATACATATATATTTAGGCGGGTTTACCATGTGTTCACTAGGTTTAGTAGGACACTTCATTTTACTCCGTAACGCTAATAGCCAACCGATCACGAAATAACAACACCACACTTTTGCGTGATGCCTTACTTTCCTCCACGTCTGACTTTGTTCCATTCAACACACCAAACTCGCACGCTCCCCTTCCATTCAACTTCGTCCCCTCAGCGCCAATACATAATACTTCCTTCTCACAAACATGTCATCAATCTTGCTTAAATTTCCATTATCAGTACTACAACCACGCAAATTTACCGACCCTAACAATAGGGTTCAAAAAGACGTGAGGCTCCATTCCTCCCGCTCGCCTTGCTGTCATAGGGGGAGGTATTTACAGAAGAAGGAATCCCCAGCCCCCTCACTCTACCCCTTAACTTGGCAATTACAATTTTTAATATTTAAAAAATACAAAAAAAATCTGAATTGTTATACTTCATAAATTCTTTTAAATTATGTGTTGCATGTCATAATAGCATCGAAACGGCATGAGGAGATACGAATACAAAATAATCGTCTATGTCTTTCATGCAGTTCAACAAAATTCGCAATACATTTCCAAATAAAGAAAATCTAGTAGATGGATAGAAGCACTCAGAAAGTTTGCAAATGATGTATTACATCATGCCACGATAACTTCAAAACTGAGAAGAGGCGAGTGGTAAAAGAAGCTCAAACTTTAAGAATAATAAAAATGTCGAAAAACTTACAACATGCGTATTCTATAAGAGAGCTTCCAAATCATGTATCGCATGTCATGAAAACGTTATGACTGTGGCAAGAGACCAGAATGTTGTCTGAGTGGTACAACTGACAGCGGGACGTACGGAAGACCAGGCACTTCTGTGGATTCAGGGGGAAATCCCTGCTGATGATGACACGTCATTCTGCTTACAAAAAGCAATGGCGCTTTGTGATACAATCTCTCTTCTATACCGCTCGAGACATAACAAAACCACAAGGTGGTAGAAGTGGAAACCTATACAAAAAGCATGTACAGGAAACCTAGATATCGGATAAGAAACCGCATTCAGACGAAATTAAACTCAGTTTTCGTTTAAATGGATCCATACACACTGAAGACAACTATCATACAACATTCCTTCCATACACCACGCACCATTCCTTGTGGCCGCGTTCCCTGGACTAGTTGATTTGGGGAGTGATGCTGGAGGCTGGACATCGGCGGGGGGTGGAAGGGGCCGAGACCCCGCTGAACGCACAACAATCTCGGGGGGAATATCTTCCTCTTTGATGGCCTTGTCATTTTCAACAGCTTTCCTCATCTGTTGCAGAGTTTGGAGGCCACGAGCAAATCTGAGGATAAAAAAAAATCATGTTGCTATAGCGACTAGTAAAGTGACATTTGTAGGGCAGTGGTGTTTATTTCTTTCCAATCAGTGAAGCTATGCTCTTATTCTGAATTATTGTATTTCAGTACAAATGTTATTTAAATTCTGGTACCAGTACGTTATAATCAAACTCAGGGTTCCCACGAGTGTGTGGGATTCACTCATTGGAAAGGTATAGAATTCGATGGCCAGTCACGAAGGTTTTTAAAATTTGCTTTCATGAACCGTTTCGAGCTCACTCCACGCGACCTTAATCGGTGTAAAACTTTGAAAATCGGAAAAAAACTAAGCAGCATCATTACAGAGCTCATGATTGTTTTTTTTATAAAAAGCTCACTAATATTTAGCACTGTACTTCTCCTGCCCTCAATGTGTCCTCGTTGTTTCCTCGTGTGTGAGGGTGATGCTTTAAATCCTAAATCGCTTTCAACAGTACTAGACATGGGTGTACAGTTAAAAAGTAATCATGACGAACAGTTCATCGTTGAACAGCTCTTGCAAAGCACTGCGATCACATGCAATGTTTTTTCTTCTATCTCTGAATTTCAAAGTTGTAAAAGTAATTTTTGAAAAATCTGCAGAATTATTTACATTTTTAAATTATCATGGCATGCATTACATCATTTGAACGTTCGACTGAAGTATTACGTTATGATGAGTTTACTGAAAGCATTTTTTCATCAGTGATATATTGCGTTGCTTTTCATTCGTCTTCTCCTGAATTGTTGCAGCTGTTGTCACAGAAAATACATCGTTCAGCTGTTGTTGAGGAGTTTCATTTGATGATTATTTTTATTCTTATCTAATTTACACCTCGTAGCCGGGGCGTTAGAATCTTGCTACCGTATCCACTGCGTGTCGTAGAAGGCGACTCAAAGGGCGCCCCGTAGCCGGGAGTAGAATCGTGCTACCGTAACCCCAGCGTGTCGTAAAAGGCCACTAAAAGGGGCGGAGCGAAGGGGCTAGGAATCCAGTTCTCTGTAAAACCCTTCCTCAAAGATGGCAAGACGAGTGGTGGGAGGAGAGGCACACGCCTCTCCGAACCTTATTGTTGGGGTCGCTGAATGTGCGTGGCTGTAGTACGAATGATGTAAAGAGGGGGGTGATTGGCGAGATGTTTGTGAGGAGGAAGTTTGATGTGTTGGCGCTGAGTGAAACGAAATGGAAAGGCAAGGGAGAAAGTGAGTTTGGTGTGGCGGTCGAGCACGAGATTGGGTGGTTTTGATTTTGAGTGATCGGTTGGCTAGTAGCGTTACCGAGTGGAAGGAGGTGTCCTCAAGATAGATGTGGATGAAAGTTAAGTAAGGCGTAGAAAGATGGGCATTTGTGAGTGCTTACGGACCTGGCAGCGAGAGGAGTGAAGAGGAGAGGGAGCAATTCTGGACTGACTTGAGTGAGTGTATTGAAAGTTTTGGAGGTCATTTCAATGTAGTTGTACTGGATGACCTTAATGCGAGAGTTGGAGATGTAGTAATGGAGAATGTGATAGGAAAATATTGCGTTACCGGTAGAAATGACTGTGGAGAAAACCTGATAGGTCTGTGTATGGAGCAGGAGATGGTGGTCGGGAACAGTTTATTCAAGAAGCGAGAGATCCAAAAGAACACATGAGTAAGGACGACCCATGGTGCATTGGTGGAGAGAGCACTGATGGATTTTGTGCTGATATCGAGGAGAGTGGTGGGGAGGCTGTTGGATGTGCGGGTGTTGAGAGGGGAGGGTGGAGGAGTGTCTTACCATCTGCCGGTGGAAGGTAGATTAAGAGTGGAGCATATGTTAATACGTGTGCATATGTTAATATGTCATGCTAACTATGCAGTTAGTTTCAAATTGGTGCCATCGTACGGCAAACAATGTGCGAGTAATGTAATAGACAACCTTATGTCGGACTTTTTCTGCTCTCAAACTAAGTGAATGACAGTTGAAACAGTAAATAGTCATGATAAAGTAAACGTCGGTGATCAGACTTACTCTGCTTATTTTTGTTTAAATTAATGATCCAATTTTATGCTTGCATCTATCTCGACATATTAAATAGTGGAGTGTAGAGGATGTCCTCCAACAATGTCCGTCGGTTAGTCCTTACTCCTCAACCCTAGTCTCAAGTTAATATTAAATTCACTTAGGTAGCAAATATTGTCTTTAGAACAGCTCACGCTGATGAAGACTTGGTACGTATCATCTGTGTATTCTGATATTTCTATCATTTTGTCAACAAGTCATTATACCTAAATAAATTTTAAATCCTTAAATCCTATAAATCCTAAAATCCTTAGAAGTGGAAGGGCAACCAACGAGTGGGAGGAGGAAGAGAAGTAGTGAAAGTGAGTGGACTTGAATGTGAGAAGTAGAGCCGGGGAGTTCCAGCAGGCGTTGAGGGAAGAATATACCAACGTGAGAGGACAGGACCAGAGAGATGTGGAGGAAGAATGGGAGGCGTTAAGGGATTCGTTGCTGAAATGTGCGAAGAAGGTGTGTGGTGCATGCCGTGTGGGCGGGTGCAGAAGAAAAGGTTGCGAGTGGTAGAACGAGGAGGTCAAACTGGCGGTGGCACGGAAAAGATTAGATTAGAGTGTCAAGGCTTTCTAGTGCACTGGCGGTGGCGCGGAAAAGATTAGATTAGAGTGTCAAGGCTTTCTAGTGCACTGGCGGTGGCACGGAAAAGATTAGATTAGAGTGTCAAGGCTTTCTAGTGCACTGGCGGTGGCGCGGAAAAGAGGAGCGTTTGCAGGTGAAGTCGGTGGTGGCTTATGAAAGCTACAAAGACAAGAGAAGCGAGGTGAAGCGGGTGGTGAGGAGAGCCAAAAGAGACGCTGATGCCCAGTGGAACAGCCGGTTGTGCCAGAATTTTGAGGAGAACAAAAAGATCTTCTGGAAAGGGGTGAAAAGGACAAGAAAGGGAGAGACCGGAAAGGAGGAAGTGGTGAAAGATGAAAATGGCCAGTTGTTGTTGAAAAGTGGTGATGAACGGAAGTGGTGGGCCGAGTATTTTGATGAGTTGTTGAATGTGGAGGATGACAGAGAGGCTGACATTGTTGCTGTGGGTGATGGTGCTCGGATGCCAGTTTTGGGAGAAAGACTTGTGGCGGACATTACCAGGGAAGAGGTGCAGGAGGCGGTGGAGATGATGAAAGCAGGGAAAACCCCAGGTTTGGATGGCGCTGCGACCGAGTGCCTGAAGAAGGGTGGAGTAACGATTGTCGAATGGTTGGTGAGGATACTGAACTGGTGATATGTGGCAGGCGTGGTACCAATTGAGTGGCGCAGTGCCTGCATTGTTCCGCTATATAAGGGCAAAGGAGATGAAAATGAATGCTGCAACTCGAGAGATATCAGTCTGTCATGTGTGGTTGGCGAGTTGTACGGGAGAGTGCTGATCAAAAGGATTAGAGACTGTACGGACTGTGCAATTGGAGAGGAACAGTGTGGCTTTAGGAGTGGTAGAGGGTGTGCCGATCAGATTTTTGCAGTGGGACAGGTCTGTGAGAAGTACCTTGACAAAGGAAAGGATGTGTTCTGGGCCTTCATGGATCTGGAGAAGGCATACGACAGGATTGACAGGGAAGCGCTGAAGAGGGTGTTGCGTTTGTATGGAGTAAGCGGACATTTGTTGAAAGCGGTGCAGAGTTTCCATGTTGGCAGCCGAGCATGTGTCAGAGTGGGAATCGAGGTGAGTGATAGGCTCACAATGAAAGTGGGACTAAGACAAGGCTGCGGGATGTCTCCCTGGCTGTTCAACCTCTATATGGATGGAGTGGTCAGGGAGGTGAACGCGAATGTGCTGGGTCGTGGCTTGGAACTGCTGGAAGCGAATGGGCGGAGTTGACAGTTGAGTCAGTTGCTATTTGCTGATGATACGGCCCTGGTTGCGGATTCAGAGGAGAAGCTATGTAGGTTAGTGTCTGAGTTGTGTAGAGTGTGTGAGAGGAGGAAGCTTAGAATCAACGTGGGTAAGAGTAAATTAACGAGATGCTCGAGGAAATTAGTGTCACCCTAAATGGAGAGCTCTTGGAGGAAGTTCAGTGTTTCAAGTATCTGGGCTCCCATGTGGAGATAACTGAACTAGTGGAAACTGAAGTGAAAGGGCGAGTGAAGGAGGGGTGTAAAGTGTTGGGTGCACTGAAGAGTGTAATGAGCTGTAGGATGTTGGGTTTGGAAGCAAAGAGAGGGCTGTATGAGGGTGTTGTTGTCCCAACTGTGCTCTAGGGAGCTGAGACTTAGCGGGTGAGAACAGAGGAGAGAAGAAGGTTGAATGTTTTCGAGATGAAATGTTTGAGGAGCATGGCTGGAATAACGCTGAGAGACCGGATCACCAACGACGTGGTTCGAATCAGAACAGGGATGGTTAAGAAGTTGGAGGACAGAGTGGATTCGCGTGTTCTGAGATGGTTTGGGAACATGGAGAGGATGGATGAAGGGAGATAGGGAAAAAGGGTGATGAATGCGGAGGCTAGTGGTCGCAGGCCTAGAGATAGGCCAAAGTTTGGGTGGATGGATAGTGTGAAGCAGGCGTTAGGAATGAGAGACATGAACGTGGAGGTGGCGAGAGAGCGTGCAATGAACAGGCGTAAGTGGAAAATGGTTGGGAATGGTTGATTTTGACGCTGCTCTGATGTGCTTTCCCGCACTTGGCATCCCGCTGTCGGGATGGTCGTGGGTGTGGGGGGGGAGCGGCCATTATGACGTGACAATCAGTGAAAACTGTTGGGCCTTGTTGCTGACAACGGATCCTCGAACTGCACTCGTGACCCACGGGAGTGTATGTTGCGGGGGTACCGGCCGGACCCTTGAGCACGAAAGGGCCAAGTTGTTCGAGTGTGAGCGTATCAGGGTGTGAGGTGCGCCTTGCCGTCGGCCACCCTCCTTTCTGGGGGATGCGGCCTCGTGGTCTGAATCTGTATGCTATACGAAATGGAAAGGAATACGTGGAGAATACAAGATTGATTAGATTAGTGATTGGGTGTACAGCTACGCGGAGTAAAAGTCCTATACGCTGCGAAAGTCATATGTATGTAAGGGTGCCACAGGAGGTATAGTAACCATAAGGTACCGAGGCCATATAACTGCCGAATTTAAGCATATAAACTTTTTATTGTGCCCTTACAATTATTCCCTAAAGCTGTAGCCCCATAACATTGCTAGACAAGTAGGCCGATACATTGATGTTTGTTTCTCAGCGAGAGACTAGATCGCCCTTCGCGAGTACCTTCAACAGGTCTGCAGAGCCGTCCGGAATGCTTCAGCAGTGCATTGAAAAATAACCAGACGCCTCTATCAATCAGTTTATTTGCATTGGCCTAGAGAACTCGGCTGACGCTAAGAGTAGCCTCCCGGGAAAGCTACTCTGGCTAACCGTTGAGCCTGACGTGTACCGCATCCGATGGGGAAACCCGTAAGACAAGTCAACGTGTCAGTAGGGGCTCACAGATCTTGATATGAGCTGACCATAACAAACCACTCCCTCAACAAACGTGCCGCCCGCTCGCGTTACCGTCTACCATAGACACGTTTGTAGACACAACGAGTTCGAGATCGTCTTTGAAACGAATAATTTTACCATATCAAAAAGAACGCCGTCAAAACTAAGAAGACAGATTAGGAAGATCGCCGTCAAAACTAAGAAGACATTTAAGAAGAGAGTTGTCAAAACTAAGAAGACCGGTATTTAAGAATATTGCCATCCAAGTTAAGAAAATCGTCGTCAAAATTAATAAGATCGTCATTCAAGAAGATCAGCGCCCAAGTAAAGAAGATCATCGTATAAGAAGATCGAAATTAAACCAAAAAAGATAGTCGTTAAAACTCGCGTCAACACTCTCCCCACAAATTGAAGCAGTTCTGCAATATCTCTTTAGACACGCCTGTTGAGCCGCCTCACTACGAGGAACTTGCAAGGACCAGGCCAACTATAAGATTCCGGCAGAAACAGGCTGGACGAGGACGAGATCTGCTGCGATGGGGTCGATCTCTAAATTACTCGTGAAGCTCCCGTGAAATTCACGCAGAATGTGTATGCAAAATGTAATTCAGATGCTATAGGAGTTGTTGGTAATCAAGTGATGAAGTTTATCGATGTCTGTAGTAAAATGTTCATTCCGGCAGTTGCAGACTGTATTATTTGAGCTTCGTTGGGCAAAGTTGCCTCGTTTCAATCGCGTTACTGGACCCTCGCTCGGCATGTGTTTGGTTTACTTAGTATATATTTATGGTACCATAACTATCAACTTATTTGTATACCCACCCCACCGAAACTCGAATTAGGTAGACTGCTGTTACTCGTCAGTCATTTATAGATAGTCCGTGATACACCATTGAACTGTTGTTGAAGCAATAGGTGTGCATAAAGAAAACAGCTGCCGCACTAGTCCTGAACTCACGGATTTCCTGATGAGACTGATAAAAGAGGTACGTGCTTATCTAGGTGACCACGCGATAGAAAAGGTCGGAGGCGCTGCAGCCATTTGGTCCCAGTACTCCTAGAGTGGCAGCAAAGAGCGTTCTCATTCAATCTGCTCATCCCACCCATGATTTGCAGTCGTCCTTATGGTGCCGGCTGCAATTGCCCCCCAGCACCAGCTAAGGGGAAGGTGAAGAAGAGACAGGAAACTGGGATACCATGCATGTGATCTACACACTGTTAAGGGAATCTCAGACGTGAGAACAGCAAGAATGGAAAGAAAAAAAAGGAGTAGAAGTAAAAGGTTACATGGGAGAAAGCGCACACTTTGGCAGTCATTAGCCACTCGAAAAGAGAAAACGAAAAGCCATTGCGCAAATTCTATGCAGAGAGTTGTCAAAAATAAAATAAAAAGAGATAAGTTAAAATAAATGAGAACTAAACATGGGCTGCAGATAAGGTAAAAGTCGAGCAAAAGAGAGGAAGTGGAGAGTTAGGCGTAAAAAGGCAAGTAGATATGGAAGAAAAAATGTCAATAAACGGAAAACAGTATATACATTTAACTCCGTTAATAGAATACATCTAGAAACCGATTAGTACGGTCATTCAAACATTTATATTATTAAAACAGAGACAACAATCAATCCTCACTCAATGACTGATGAGTTAACCCACAAAGTGCAGAAAATTGATAAGCATCGGGAATGTTTGCTAGAACATAGGTTCCAGTATTTCTCTTCAATGAAGTTTGAAACGTCGGTGCGGTTGTGTCAAACAAATATCTAACAATTTTGCTAACGTTGATCAGGCATCAGTTATGTTTGTTCAACTATGCTTTGCCTTGAGTTCAGTCACTCGCTCGCGGCCACACCATCCTCAGGCTCGTCTCTACTGAGGGCCCCAGCGGTGACGAGCCTGCCGTGACTCGCTTACGGCCGCAGCATCCTCAAGCTCGTCTCGCTTACGCGCTCTAAAGATGTCGCCTTCATGTGTGGCTTACGCCCCCAACCCGTTCACGGTCACAGCATCCTCAATCTCTCCTCACCAACGCGCTCTAGAGATGTCGCCGTCATGTGTAGCCTACGCCCCCAACCCGTTCACGGTCACAGCATCCTCAAGCTCGTCTCACCTACGCGCCCTAGAGGTGTCGCCGTCATGTGTAGCCTACGCCCTCAACCCGCTCACGGTCACAGCATTCTCAGGCTCGTCTCGCCAGCGCGCCCTAGAGGTGTCTCCGTCAAGTGTAGCCTGCGCCCCCAACCGTTCACGGTCACAGCATCCTCAGGCTCGTTTAACCTACGCGCCCTAGAGGTGTCTCTGACAGGTGCAGCTTACTCCCCTAACCCACTCACGGTCACAGCATTCTCAGGCTCGTCTCACCTACGCGCCCTAGAGGTGTCTCCGTCAAGTGTAGCCTGCGCCTCCGCCCTCTCATAAAGCGCCAGCCTCTCATTGAGCAAATGGAGCACCGACATCCCAGCGGCTGCAGGTGATGGCCGCTGTATCACAGGCTCGTTGGGGGGAGCGCGAGCAGGACGGGCGACATTTCCTCTTCCCTCACTGAGGTCCATCAGCTCTTCCTGTGGCATGGGAAGGCGAGGTTAATGCATTTATGCGTATAGCCTCAAGACGCGCTGGAGCGATGGTAAGGTCTTGCTCACATAGCCGACAGACAAGCATGTAATATAGAAACTGCGAGTAGCAGGGTCGCTAGAAATTATTCACGTTGCTACAGTGATGGATATAATAGACCAAAGTAAAATAGAGAGACCCTCAGGTGATCAAAATCGAAGATGCAGAGAAATGACAAGTTCACACATTTTATTCAAGACAAAACAAGTAATTTGTTGCTTCAAAATTCTATTTCAGGGTTCATACAAAATTGTGAAAACTGTATTCCATGACTTTCCATGAACACAAATTGGAAAATTCCATGACTTTATCATAGGTATATCATCAAACATTTCTTATGAATGCACATCTAATATTGAATATACATGAGGGTAAATAGTCAATCAAGATGTTTCTTTATTCTTGAGCCCATACCAGCCGGTTGAACAGAGTTTAGAGAGATCCAACACGTCAACATACGCTTGTTTAAAAGTACATACTTTTCAATAAAAATCCTCAACAAAGGTATTCCCAATTGCAATTTTGGGATTTTGATTTTTTTTTTTGTGATAATTTTCTTTTATAAGCACGTGATACAGTAGTGGGGAGATTGGTGAAAAGGGTGATGAGTGCGGAGGCGAGCGGTCGCAGGCCTAGAGGTAGACCGAAGTTTGGGCGGATGGATGGTGTGAAGCAGGCGTTGGGAAGGAGAGACATGAATGTGGAAGTGGCGAGAGAGCGTGCAATGAACAGGCGTGAGTGGAGAATGGTTGTGAATGGTTGATTTTGACGCTGCTCTGATGTGCTTTCCCGCCCTTGGCATCCCGCTGTCGGGATGGTCGTGGGTGGGGGGCCCGGCCATTATGACGCGGCGGGGGTAAACCAGTGAAAACTGTCGGGCCCTGTTGTTGACAACCGATCCTCGGACTGCATTCGTGACCCAGAGTGTATGTTGCGGGGATACCGGCCGGACCCTTTAGCACAAAAGGGCTAAGTTGTGTGAGTGTGAGCGTATGAGGGTGTGAGGTGCGCCTTGCCGTCGGCCACCTACCTTTCTGAGGATGCGGCCTAGTGTCTGTATCTATATCTGTATGATGTGATACTGACAGAAAATTTTCCCAATCTTTGTCCGGATGATGCCTGACTTTTTTTGTCAAAGTTTATTGATTTTTTTTAGAAAAACATCACTTTCAGGTAGCAAACAAAACTATTAAAAATAAATAGAAAAGGTGAAAAATATATACCATTCAGGAGACAGAACATTGTTGAAATCCCAACTAACATTGGCACAGTTCTTAAGTAACATGGTTCAGATGACTTTCATATGAAATCACTGTAAATTTTGACAAAATCCTGCAAGGGCTGGAATTAACCATGACCAGCTCCTTAATTGATTAATACACCCATCCTTCTACACACGAATAAAGTTTACAATTAATACTGTAATAATCACTCACCATATACAGGCATATAGCTATTATTTGTAGTCTAAAGAAATTTTGCACTTTTCCAATACAGTACCTAGTCGAGTAGGATAAAAACCTGAAAAATATATAATATATTATAAATGAAAGATCAAATTGTATTAATGTGTACAGTAAGTCGACCTGACTTTTGGAGATAACGAAAAATTCATAACATAAGCACAGAACACCATGAGCTTCTTTCCTAGTTGGTGTATTTGCTAGCTCACACACTTACTACATGGATTTGACGAAATTTTAGCATGATGATAATTATTTAAACCTGTTTTTTTCTCCCATTACACTGTGAATCGAAACTGCTATCCTTTCAATTGACACTAACGACCTCTAATTGTTCAAGAATCTCTCTAGCCCTCTTCCTATTTGCATTTGATTCTGAAATTAGAGACATTTTTTTATCAGTTTCTACCTTCATTGCCAACTCATCAGCACGTTTCATATACCTGTTATATGAATTGGCCCAACTCGCTTTTGTTATGATCAACCTCAGCTAGCAGATGTATGTATACGTCTCAATGTCTATCCAGACATTGCTGTAAAGCTTGAGTCTTTCGCACTGCGCGAGAAACAATGTAGGTCTGTCAGCCCTAGCTTAGGCTACACGGTGGGAAACATTTTCTTTGCGTTTTTCCTATCACCCTCCAAAGTGTTTCTTTTAGCAAATGAGAGTTTGCCCCCATATTAGATTACTTGACCGAGAGACGTTGACAAGTGTATGTCATTTGGGCCTGCCTGTTAAAATCAACAAGCCAGCAATTTGTAGCCGGGATCCGATAACGAAGAGGGGCTGTGTTTCACTCTCATAGCCCATGGTAACCTTGGAGTAGTAAAGGATTAGGGGAGGAGTCTATGTTATGCCTTAAAGGCTAAATTTACTTGTATGCCAATGAGGGTCAAGGATTTGGGATAACACACACCCTCAGAGTGACCAAACTGTAGAGTGGTTCCCTTATTGGAGGATCATTCCTACACCTAAAACAAGGCCCACCCCTTCGGGGAGATTTTTAAGTATTCGGGTGGCGAGGTGATTGGGACATCACACTTCGTAACAGAACAGCATGGGAGGAGGTAAGCCCTATTAGAACAGCGACTGAAGCTGGTTATCCCTGTCACATAGGTGTTCCATAGGTTGTTGTTAACTCTGTGTGATACTTTGCTAGATAATAAATTATGACGTGATAGATACTTCCATATTTAGATGCGTGTAATATTTCTTTCAGTGTTTATTTGTCTCGTTTTTTGTATCTTTCTACAGGGTGGGTTTTCTGTTGTGTTCTCTTTGTTATGTTTGCTCTGTTCTGTTCTCTGTTAATATTACAATCATTATTCATGTTAGTTTAAGAATTACCCTGCTTACATGTTATTGTTACATAACTCAAAATAATATGATAAAAACATCTTGTTATCATTCAACCTCGCTCCACCTTCAACGCATTTGAAGAACATTAAAGTAAAATTCATAAAACTTTATTTTTCCTCTCCTTCTACAATTCTTCTTTGATCTTTTGTTTTGTGACTGCAGCTTGACTTTTCTTTAAGTTCTCTCTATTGTCATCCAAATAATATCTATATTTTGCTCTTGCTCTGCTGCCGTATTTCATAATTTCCTTATTTATAATTAATTTGGATACATCATCACTGTTCTCATTAGACAATTCTCTCTTCACTTCATCACAGATCATTCTTTGAGCTACTATTGTGAGAGTGTAAATACCATCTTGCCAAGCTTCTTCAATTTGCTGTACTCTGCCTTTTTTCTGATGAACTTCCGATGCAGAACATCCAAACGATCTTCTGACTTGATGACAAATGCTGCAAATTTTTCTTTGAACTCCAATCTCACAAGGGCAATGAAATTTTTGAATTGCTTGATCATTTCATCACATTCAGTTGGTTCCAAGAAATTAGTATTGATCAGGTAAGTGAGCGATTTTTCAAAATGAGTTGACAGATGAATTAGGATGGTTTACTATGTATTGAGTGATTGATTGATTGATTTGGGCCTCATTTCCACCAGAGCCTCAACGTGAGTCATAATAGGCTCCCCCGTAGGGCGCAACCGTCGTTGGTTTAGGTAAGTCCGCACAACCTCGTGCGTGAAAATATTAGCTTCGTCAAGATGACGTCAGTACATATTTTAATTGTGGCATATTCGCGTATTAGCGCGTACGAGAGAGTATTGAGTTAGTGCGTATCTTCGTAAAATGAGTAGATGTTTTTGTGCGTAGTGAGGTGGAGGGACCACCTCATTCGCACAGGTGTTTTAGGTTTAGACAGCT
>SDVV010021135.1:0-13186 GCA_016164225.1 Gammarus roeselii | reverse complement strand
TCTGGTAACTTCTCTGGTAACCGGTGCCGGTACCGGTGCCAGCACCGGTGCCGGCACCGACCCTGTATATACATACAAATGTGTGTGTATATCAACATGGTATATACTACTCATATCAGATCTTGTATCATAATAGTTTGACAGGGACAATTTGTTCTTCAGTCAATACCAATCTTCTCTCGTGCCTTACGGGTAGCTTACGAAGGTTAATGTAAAAACTCTGGGAAGATAAATCCCGTTATCGAATTTAATCTAATGTAATCTAATCTAATCGATCTCTATGCTAATCATTTCTCTTCCTCGGTTGTTTCGTAGATGTGTTTTTCCGCTTCCTACCTAAACAGTACTACAACCACTGCTTCATCTTTTCTGATGGTTTCTGTCCTTCCTGTTGAACTTCACGAAACCAAACTTGACGTAGCCTTAGTGAGATGAACTCATCTCCCTCGTGTAATTTCCTCGGGTAGTCTCAGCTCGCATACTCAGTTCTCCTGTCAAAAATTCTCCCACGCAATTGAAAAAAAAAAAAAATCATTGTCTAACGTCTATCTTTCAGTATTTTCTTTTGCAACTGTACGCTGGCTGTGTGTTCATTATAAATGGGTAATTGAATTTGTGTTATTATGTTTATTTATAGAGGAATAGCATAGAGGAAGGTCAATAAAAAATGAAACTTGTGAACAAATCAAATGCCAATTTCCCTTTTATAAAGCCGATATTTTAATTTTTATTTTAGAGGGTAATATGAATGCGTAGAACGGAATCCAATTTATTTTTAAGTAGTGTCTCACATCATTGCATACAGGGCCGAAGCAGAATCTCTGATAAATGTTTGCATGAATGATAACTTTACCTAGTAGCGGTAGCGCTAAATGGAGGAAGAGATAGACTTGTTATCATCTGTCTATGATAGAAGGTTTGTGCGTTTAACACGTAATATAAATCTTGATACATTAACATGGTCTACTTTCATCGTAACACTAGAAGAGAAGAGGATCCTTGACCAGCACAGATCCTGAGCACTCCTTTAAGCAATGATCAGCTGTCGAACATTGCTAGAAAAACTATCCCGTAAGAATCTGTGATTTATTTATGCCGACTTGCAGGATTTTTTTTTAGTTAAGATTGACGGTTATTTTTTGCCGTGCACCGTGGAATTGATGTCCATTACCGTCCTTTACGACGTGGACTCTGGTAACGTTCACCTTGCTGGTCACGTTCACCCCGCTTGGTGACGTGCACCGTGCTGGTGACGTTCTCCCTGCCTGGGAACGTGCACCGTGCTGGTGACGCGCACCGTGCTGGTGACGTTCTCTCTGCTTGGTGACGTTCACCCTGCCTGGTGACGTGCACTCTGCTTGATGATGTGTACCCTGCTTGGTGACTTGCACCCTGCTTGGTGACGTTCACCCTGCTTGGTGACATGCACCCTGCTTGGTGACGTTCACCCTGCTTGGTTACGTTCATCCTGCTTGGTGACGTGCACCCTGCTTGGTGACGTGCACCATGTATGCACCTATTTTTGTTAACGTGAACCCTGCTCGGTAACCCGTTTCATGTCTGTTGCCAGCGCTCAGTGACATGTTAAACGTGCCTATGTAGTGACAGGTGCTACGATTGTGATTTGTCTACCAATGAACACTGTTTAAGAAACTGTTGATTGGTGTAGGCAAGATTTGGTTGGAATGAAACTGGACGCAACCTAATATTATGCATAACTGAATACTTGGCTACAATTTCGATCATTTATTTTCAATAAGCATGATATACATTATTAGGTTTTTCAAATGCTGCTGCTGCTAAACGATGAGCGGTTGCTACGCGAGCTGCTAAATGTAGAGGCTGTGTGGGCCATCAACTACTTAAGACGACGGATGGTCGAGTTTGACGTTGAACATGTATATTATACTGGGAGGAATATTAACTGGTTCAGCTGGAAAGACGTTTGTTTAACTCTGGTCTGGGGTTTAACACTAGCAGGCGAGTCTTGTAATAAACCCTCTCTACCGTTCAGTTGCTCAATCTAATGCCAACATAGATGGATGAGGGCTTGGAAAATATGTACGAGACAGGAAGATTTCCCCTGCCAGCAGCTGCAACAAGACACTGTATGATGAGGGATGCGAACACTGCCTCCCAATGCACCTGGGGTATGATGTTGCGTCTCCACTGCACCTGCTTGCCTTATGCAGCCCAACACTATACGTAATTGTATGATTCTGTACACCAATACCCCTAACGGTATGATGTTGACAATACTGCACCAGGTGGCATGATGCTGCCACCTCTGCACCAGGTGGCATGATGCTGCCACCACTGAACCTAATATCGTGATGCAGTCACTACTGCACCTGATTGCATGATGATGACATCACTACACCCGATGACATGGCTGCCACCACTGCACCTGATAACACGAGGATGCCACCACTGCAACTAATGGCATGATGCTGCCATTACTGCACCTGATGACATGATACAGACCACCATTACATCAGATAGTACGTTGGTGCCAACCTCTGCACCTGGCGGTCTGATGCTACCCACTTCAGCACCAGCTTACATCTCATAGTGTGATGTTGCGCACCACAGCACCGGCAGCATGATATGCTGCCAATACTGCATCTGGCAGCATGATGCACGCCATCGATATGTCTGATAGTAAGTTCTGCCTGTGGCTATTCAAAGTGGGTTTGAATGAATTGAAACAGAATTGAAGCAATTGATTGAACACCTGAGAAACTCTGGGCGCCCCTTTTCTAACAGTTGAGTTTACCTTGCATTGGAAGTACTGTAGTGATTGAAACGTAATTGAAGCTATTCATTGAACACCTGAGAAACTGTGGGTGCCCCTATTCTAACAGTAGTTTACCTTGCATTGGAAGGACTGCAGTTATTGAAACGTAATTGAAGCTATTCATTGAGCACCTAAGAAATTGGGGGTGTTCCCTATTCTATCAGTTCAGTTTATCTTGCATTCGAAGTACTGCAGTTCGCAGTACCTCCGTCGAGAACGTACGCCTCTCATGACTGCAGTTAGTATGTGCCTCTGCTGATTGATAATGACACCAAACAAATACCGCAATGGAATTAAACTAAGTGACATCGTCACAGTACATTAACCACTAAATAACGGGAATGGGAAGTAATAGGAAGAATATAAGGTTCTCAGAAGCAAGCAAACAAATGAAAATTGCAAGAGGGAACTCTTTTATTGCCAGTTCTGTCTGCTATTCCTGTTTCACTATTATCAAGTGATATTATGCTGTGTATCAATTATTCCTGCCCCGTAAAATCATACAAAATACTTTTACGATTTTTCTTACGCTGTAATTTCAACGGTGAAGCTTGCTGCGTAGATACGTCCCTCCGTATGCGAACAAATTATAGATGTCTTGTGGGGTTGGAGATAATGACAGCGACTGGTGTATCGTCAAATTAGCTCTGAGTTTACGAAGTAGTCAGCAGTTTCTTGACTATACCGCTTTGTTAGGTATCAATTTCTTTAAATGTTATGTACGTGGTTTGGATAACTTGATCACTATGCTAATAATATTGATGAGAAAGTTCATTGAAAGAATAGAACCGTTGCATGTCGGAACTCAAGACGACATCAATGCATGTCGAGTTGGTGCTCGTCAACGAAGTCGATTCCGGTGATGCTCAAAAACGAGTCACGACATCTGTCATGATTTGAATCTTTGTTCAGAAGATGTCAAGAATTCGTCATGTTCGTGTTAAGACTATCATTAAATATTTGAAAAAGTATTTCAATGACAACGTAGCGACAGGCGCACCCACCAGGATGGCTCTGTTGGTTGTCCTGACGTATTTATCATGAATAAGAATAATCGTACCACGAGTGAAGGTCATTTTTACCCGCCATTTAACATTTTTTTGAACCGACAACTGAAACAAAATGGCGCCTACCAGCTCACAGACATTGGTGCCATCTTCCGTTCAGACATGCAAGAGCTCCATGGGCATCATCAACGATTTAAACAACTGCTTCTCTGCTGCTTCAACTCCAAAGAGATGCTCAGAGCTCACGAGAAACCCAACGAAATTCACAAACCTCCCTAAATGTGTCACAATAGAGTTCTTTGATGAAGACAAAACGAGCGTTCGTACGAAAGCTCATTTGCTCTCCGTGATAAGAATTTTCATTCAAAGGAATACGTTTAAAACTAATTCCACAATAGCTATACGTATTAGATAACTTAGATCTTAAATTACAGGACGTCTGGTAAAGAGTATATTTTAAAACCGTTTTACTCAATGAATAGATGTCTGATTATAATAAACTTAATGTGCTTTGCTATCTATGGGACATTCTGCTATCATCTGTGCGCGATATTTCATGCTTGGTAAATAATCCACGTATCTTTTCTCTCAGTAATGTTCGCGAGTTGACAAAAGACTTGGATCACACTCGAATACGAAAAGATCCCGTCTCCGATTGCGTTGAAATAAAAATTTGTGCCTTGATGTAATATCAGAGCAAGAGATGAGAGCAAATATTAGCCCCATTTTGTCAATCGCGTCGTCACAAAATATAAAAATAATTGAATTTGAAAGGTGCAGCTCAAAGACATAAGCTTTCCAAAACAACTTTAGAATTGAATCAATTTGTTAGTAACTAGATTACGGAAGATCCGACATTTTCTATTCGACAAGTTGATAAAAAAAACTGATTTTAGAAAGTGTACTAAGCCAATAAAAATGAAGCCGCCAAGTTCCACAAATTCCAGGAACATAATGAAACTCATCAAAATCAACGTTTGTCTTTTTGTTCCTGGGTATCAGACTCTAACATTGGTCAATTTTTTTTTTGTCTCGGACAAGAATTGGTCTAAGCTTAGGCCACATCCTCCAAGGTTTTGGAACATCGCTTACTCTCATCCAGTTGAAGATTGTTGGATAAAGCTGCCCAATGCCTAGCCGAAGAGAAGTCATGCGAGTTGTAGCAAGCCTCCACCGTAGGTCAGGACTGTGTAACATCACGTAACGAGCTCATTTCAAAGCCAAGTTCTAGTATCCATCAGTTTATTCGTAATAAAAAACAAAAGTCTATCTTCTTTTAGTAATTGCCTTGAATGAAGGGATGACTATAGATCTTCTGTGTTTTTGACTTATGTTTCAAAATATACACTCTTTAACAGACTAAACGAATATAAAAATTAGATGATCTAATAGCTGCCCTTATATTACCTAATACTTACATATGGTGATGAGACGTAAAGAGACTCGAAATTAAAGAAGTCTACCAGGTGCTACCACACAATGAAATGTTCAAGGAGTACCAGTTGACAAAGACCAATCAATCTCTAGTTTTGTTAGCTAATCAAAAATCATTGTAGACTACCCCTATACTTTGCTACCCACTGAGGCAAGTGAGTCTTTTCCAAATAAACGATTGTGTCCGATTAATACGAAAATAACATATACGTTGCGGATTGTCATGCGGACTACGGAAAAAGTTACAGCCTCTATATCGAAAATTTCCCCCATTTATTTCGCAACAAAATGCTTTTTTATTAATTTAGTAACACACTTTTTTATTTCCTTAGTTCAGTCACATGCAAAAAAAGTTCGAATCTCTGCTCCTAGTCTTGCAAAATTTAGGTAGCAGTCTTCCATATGGTAATGGGCTATATCAATTTCGGCAGATACTTCTTTCCGTGCATATGTTTATGTTGCTATTCTCAGCGATTCCTTGTTTCGTGTATGCCTTTGCAGTCTGATCAAATGTAATCACTTTTATCCGAACTGATCATTTTTATTTATTGGGTATAATTTTTTAACGCACGTTTTAGCTGAGATGTTTACAGAGACCGATGCCGATTTGGATGTGCACTAGGGTTCCGACTCGAGAACCGACTCGCATCGACCCTGGTTCAGGCGTGGGTGCCGACTCGCATACCGACAAGGGTACCGCCACGGTAAGGGTGTGACTACGTATCGAATGAAAAGGGAGATGAGAGGTAGCAGTCATCTGTGCGAGTTATTCGATGACCCATATCTGCAGTTCCGTGCACGTTGTAACAGGATGTACTACAAATTGATTACCTTTTCTGGTGCGTGAATTGCTCTCCTTGAACTGAGAAAGGTTTTTGCCCGTCACATGCAGAGGTCCTGCGGGACAAGGATGGAAGTTCGCAAAATACCTTTAATTGACTTTCTTCTGAACTGGAAGGGAGGGAGGAGGGTAAAGCCCTTTTTAATTGGTGCCTGTTTAACTTCCTTGTCACCGATCTTCATCTCACTGTTTTACAAGTTCTCACTCTCCCAACATTCTCTCCTCCTGCCCACTTAATTCTCACTGCCCCCACTATTTTTTCCCCTCCCTCTCATGACTTCATTATCACATGAAGTTTGTGAATTGATGCCAGTGGACTATTAATTTGCACAATTTTTACCGAGACATTGAAACCTAGATTAACCAGCAAGCGTTACCACGGGTCATTTTCAGCCCACCCTGCTCCCCTCTCTCCATCCACCTCAGCCGTGAGGACAAAGGCGCGTAGCGTTCAGCCTGCGCGCAGTCAACAAAGTTCGGGATGCCAGAGATGACCACTAATATTTGGGCAGCACCCACTACCGAGTTCTTCCCGCGTGCCCTACGGTCTTGCTCGCGGTGCAGGAAACTAATCGGTAGAAATCATGGCGTGTGTGCGGGATCCGTCATTGCACTGCTTCGTGATTGGTTAGCTCAGTTAAAACGATCAGCTGGAGCAGTTTGTTTTGATCTGTTGCCGTGACAACTGTCTCGTACTCAGGGCAACAAGATGGGGTGCAGACCATCAGCTGCGCGCTGGTTGAAGTACCGTGCCTCTGAGACAGCACAGCAAGTCACACAAATTCATTCGTTTATATGAATCACTGAAGTAACTCGTATTTCATTACTATATGTTCTCGGCACCTGATGTAGAAATGGTGAGCAACAAAAATGACCCACTTTTCTAAATGTACCCGATTACTGCTTGATCTTGTATCATTCTTCTGGGCATTCATTTAGTTCACTACATGCAAGTTGCTGTTGGGACCAGTCTGGTCGATCATTGCTAGTTGCGTGGCTTAGTGACAGATTTCGATAATTTTTTGTGCCTTCTGTATTGGTAATCACGTGAAAATGCTCCGTAATTGGAGAAGTGGAGCTATCTGATTTCAAAACACCAATCCGGGGTCGTGTCCAGCGCTTTGAGTTGTGAACAGCCCACTCGACTGACCCCGTTTAATTAGCTTAAACGCAGAGCAGTTAACAACATCAAACAAAATTATTCATGTACGAAATCATCGAAGCCCTAGGTAAGATGTTAGTCCTTTCAATATGCAGTAATTTTATTGGAAAACTTTTTATAAATGGCACCTGGAGCCATGAATTTGCTTAGAGACAGCTCCCTAACAACACCGAACTGTTGCCAGGTAGAGGGATTTGCGTAGTATTGCTATCCTAATGGTGAACCGCTAACATGCACTTGCATCCTCATATTCTATTAGTAGATTTAGTAGTTTAATCCAAGAGGAAATTGACGGTGTACGCAGAAAACTTCATCATATTATTTTAACATATTTTTTTTCATCTCAAGAGATCTTGGAAGTCTCCCTTTAAGAATTTGTATCTATGCATAGATATGCAGCCGTGTCCCCTAATTTTGGGGGGTGGGCTGGAGCCATATCTTCACGCCACAATACCGTCGTGTCCTTGCCAGGGCTCGAACTCGTGACATGCAGCAACAGACGCTGGCCTAACAGTAAGGAATGCTAACCACTCTTATCACGACGGCCCCGAGGGAGTATCGCAAACTTCAAGAGGCCCTAACATTTTAAATACAAATTTCGGGCAGAAATGTTTTTGATATCCGTATTTAGCATGCTAAATCGCATCATATATATTATTTTCGGTAAATTCGGATACAGCCCGTCATTAGAAAAGATCCAGGCAAACCGCTTCTATTGTGACCCTCCATGAACACCCGCTCAACAGGCTGGGGGCGCTGGCACTCTCCTACGATGGCACTACAAAGAACAAATAACTAGGTCTAGTGGCTCTGATTACATGCAGTTTTCCGAACTACTTTCCATTTGTTGTGACTATGGTTGGGTTACAAACCTCACAATGACTTAATTGGAAATGATGCCGTTCCTCTGTGAGTGGAAGAAGAGAACACAGTAGAGACACGGGCGATATTGGCTAGATTTATTCGCCTCGATCTGTGCTCTGAAGGTTACTTAAAGTATATTACAAGTTTAAAAGTAATTACAATTGTTGAAGCACTTATTTTTCAGATTTTTTCCTGTTATATCGCTTGCTGAACACATGCTACTCAGTTCCTCCCGGCATTGATTCACGCTCATCAGCGACCTTGCTGAACATATGCTACTCAGTTCCTCACGGCGCTGATTCACGCTCATCAGCGACCACGTCTGTCTGGATCATCGCTCAGATCAAATTAATAAATAAGCTCTGTATAGCAACAGTGAATACAGAATAATGAAGAACAGTAACATTATCCTATTAAACACTCATACTCAATTTAGTTTTGAATGTTTTGCAAACTGACTGGCGTTTTAAATGTTACAGCGGTTGCAGAAGCGTTTTACTGTTGATTTGCCGGCTGCTAAATGGCTAAAGTCAACCAGAAGAATATTGAACGCATTGCAAACGACGAATAGCCGACCAAAAACTAGCCCGTTAGTTCAACTGCTTCGTACAATAATCCTGCACAGCTATCAAAATTCGTAAACTACGCATACCACCTTGAAATATATTTATAGATGTGCACTTTCTTACAATTTCATTTCCGCCCCTGCCACTAACTAACAAGTAAATTCTTTTCTCTGAGGGGGCCTCTGTAGGTCATTTACGGATGGAATAAGACATGGAAATTATTGAAATAAATGTTAAAATATAATTGATCGGCAATTAAAACTCATGAGTTCATGAAAATCATGGTTCATCTTGTATGATTAAATCGATGGAAAAATCCCCTTACTTCACAAACGTGCAAGGTTGAGTTGGTTGACAGAAGTCGTTAGTTGAGTCACTTGACAGCAGTCGTTCATGTCAGTTGGCGGAAATTATTCCTTTGATGAGTCTGTTGACAGCAGTCGTTGGTTTGGACAGTTGACACAGTCGTTGGTTGAGTCAGTTGACAGAAGTCGTTGGTTGAGTCAGTTGCAGCAGTGGTGCAAGATTGAGTCCGTTTGACAGCAGTCGCTGCTTGTCATTTGTCAGCAAACTTTGGTTGTCAGTTGGCAGCAGACGTTATTTTATTTAGTTGACAGCAGTCGTGCTGGGTAAGTCATTTGAGAACAGTCGTGCAAGGATGAGTCATTTGATAGCAGTTGTTGTTTAGATCAGTTGACAGCAGTCGTTGGTTGAGCCAGTTTACATTAGTTGTTGGATAAGTCAGTTAGCAGTAGTCTTTGGATAAATCTGTGACAGCTGTCGTTGGTGACGGTAGTTGACAGCTGTCGTGGGTTGACTCAGGTGACAGCAGTTGTGCAAGGTGAAGTCAGTTGGCACCAGTCGTTGGACGAGTTGGTTGAGAGCAGTTAATGATTAAGTCAGTTGACAGAACTCGTTGGTTGAGTCAGTTGAAAGCAGTCGTTGGTTGAGTCAATTGGCATAAGTTTAATTGCATCCTTAACTCCATCACGTTTTAGTTAGATGTACAACCGTGGCAAACTATGAACGAAATGGTTTTAAGTCCGCTAGGACGGTAAGAAACTCAACAAAATTCTACAATAATCGATGTAGCTCACACGGATTACAGGTAATATCGATATTGCAACACTTTTTATCCGTCACAAGAAAAGTAGTAACGTGTTATTAGAGCACAAACTACTCTGTACACAGCCAGGTTTGAGCCTGAAATCGAAGTTTGTTACCTTTTCCCAACACATTTCTCGCTTTCCAGGATTCAGATCGCACAAAGTAATTGGAAGAAGTATCGCAATACAGCATTTTGCTCAACTGCGAGGACGCTCTTCTCTCCTAGTTCCGAAACAAATTACGTATTCGACTGGTCTACTTGTACCGGCGTTTGATTTTTTCGTGTGATGAAATGGACGTCGTCGCTGAAGACAGAAAACAAAAGCTGTCGCATTGTTCAATTTTCGGCAACAAAGAGTTTCCGTGAAAGTTATCTTGTGATTATCTAATATTAATATTAAATAATATTATTATCATCCCCTCTTTTTCTCGACATATAAGGAAATACTGTATGGTAACTACCCTGTAATGGCAGATATTGTGTTGAAGATCATCTAGAACAATAGCTATATTTATTACAAGAAACGTGCTATCATTCCTGAACACTTATCACATTCTACTTTGATTCAATTTCAATTGTTTATGTATTTTATTCTCACCATAATGATCATCGATCGTCAAAGATGCTGATCAACAGATTAAACTTGTACCACGCCGTCTGGAAAACACGCTGTTGTCGAAATGCTAGACTCTTCTGCTCCTGACCAGTTGCAATGTCGCTGTCCCTGTAGCATGTGGTGACCGGGATCTAAAGATTGGCCTTTGACGCTAAGAGGACACCACAAAGGCGTGAAGCAGAGCGGGCTGAGTCGTCTCAGCAAACCGTGAGACCGGAGATCTTTTAAACCTCGTATGCGGCCTTTGTAACTTCAAGTTGTCGTTCTGCCGGAAATGTTTTTAGACAAATAACATTTTCTCAAGCATGATTTCCATGAACAGCATGATTCCCTTGCAGCTCATCTCCCACATTTTCATATGCTCTGCACAGCATGACTTTGGCACAGCGTGTCTTTCGTACCACATCATGTTTCCCAACAGTTGCCTATCTTGTACACTGGATTACTTTCTCCTCGATAACACATCATCGATGGTATCTCTATTGAGACAAGACTTTTCTACAACAAGTGTCTTTCACGTCCGACAAACACAAGGGCTAATGTTTTCAGTACATTTCGAAAAGTTTTTTTGGTATTGTACCTCTCTTGTACAGTGCGTGTCTCTTCTCACATGCTACACACTCAGCAACTGCCCCAACAGCTCATTTTCAGCGAGACTTATTAATCAGTACGATACCAGCGAATGCGTGCCAAGCTTGCAAACGTTCTTGCACGCCTTAACACCACACACAATACCTGCGCAAGCGTATACCAAGCTTGCAGACGTTCATTCCCGTCTTATCATAAAGTACAATTCCTGCGCACGCGCGTACGCAGCTTGCAGACGTTCTCGCGTGCCTATTTCATCAAGCACAATTTCAGTGAATGCGTACCTACCTTGTAGAAGGTTTTGTGCCAGCCATTTCCCTTACATCAAGTAGTTCAAACGCCAAGCGAAACTAACAGAAAAACCGTGGCAGAAGAGGGCCAAGTTTTAAGTAGCGGATGAATCATGCAGTAGAGACATGGCTAAAGAGGGTAACTTTAGTAAGAAGTGTATGGGTGGGAGGAGGATAGCTGATAGGCCGGATTTGAAGAAGCTAAAATTGATGCATTGATGAAGGTATTAAGACGTAGATACTCGTCGAACCATTAGCCATGATTGAATACGATGTCAATCGTCGAATGCAATAATCAGCTTTCACACTCGCTCAGTAGAGAAATCGCCCGGTATTGTATATTTTGTATACAATGTAAGAGGAACAGTGTGGCTTTAGGAGTGGTAGAGGGTGTGCCGATCAGATTTTTTGCAGTGAGACAGGCCTGTGAGAAGTACCTTGCAAAGGGAAAGGATGTGCTCTGGGCCTTCATGGATCTGGAGAAGGCATACGACAGGATTGGCAACGAAGTGCTTTGGATAGTGTTGCGTTTGTATGGAGTGGACGGACATCTGTTGAAAGCGGTGCAGAGTTTCTATGTTTGCAGCCGAACATGTGTCAGAGGGGGAAGCGATGTGAGTGATTGGTTCACAGTGAAAGTGGGACTGAGACAAGCCTGCGTGATGTTTCCCTGGCTGTTCAACCTCTATATGGGTGGAGTGGTCAGGGAGGTGAACGCGAGTGTGCTGGGTCTTGGCTTGGAGCTGTTGGAAGCGAATGGGCGAAGTTGGCAGTTGAGCCAGTTGCTACGTGTATTTACGGATGATAAGGCCCTGGTTGCGTATTCAGAGGAGAAGCTATGTAGGCTAGTGTCTGAGTTTGGTAGAGTGTGTGAGAGGAGGAAGCTTCGAGTGAACGTTGGTAAAAGTAAAGTAATGAGATGCTCGAGGACTGCCGATGCGAGCAAAATTAGTGTTCCCCTAATTGGAGAGCTCCTGGAGGAAGTTCAGTGTTATAAGTATTTGGGCCCCCATACGAAGAAAACTGAACTAGTGGAAACTGAAGTATAGGCGCGAGTGAAGGAGGGGTTTAAAGTGTTGGGTGCACTGATGAGTGTAATAAGCTATAGGACGTTGGGAATGGAAGCAAAGAGAGGGCTGTATAAATCTGTTGTTGTTTCAACTGTGCTATCGGGACTGAGACTTGGGGGTGGAAGCATAGGAGAGAAGAAGGTTGAATGTTTTCGAGATGAAATGTTTGATTAGCTTGGCTGGAGTAACGTTGAGAGACCGGATCACCAACGACGTGGTTTGAATCAGAACGAGGATGGTGAAGAAGTTGGAGGACAGAGTGAATTCGCATGTTCTGAGATGGTTCGAGCACATGGAGAGGATGGATGAAGGGAGATTGGTGAGAAGGGTGATGAATGCGAAGGCGAGTGGTCGCAGGCCTAGAGGTAGACCGAAGTTTGGGTGGATGGATGGTGTGAAGCAGGCGTTAGGAAGAAGAAACATGAATGTGGAAGTAGCGAGAGAGCGTGCAATGAACAGACGTGAGTGGAGAATGGTTGTGAATGGTTGATTTTTTGACGCTGCTCTGATGTGCTTTCCCGCCCTTGGCAGCACGTTCTCGGGATCGTCGTTCTGGCCATCATGACGCGGCGGGGCTAAAATAGTGAAAACTGTTGGGCCCTGCTGCTGACAACGGATCCTCGGACCGCACTCGTGATCCACAGTGTGTCTTGCGGGGTTATCGGCCGGACCCTTTAGCACAAAAGGGCTAAGTTGTGTGAGTGTGAGCGTATGAGGGTGTGAGGTGCGCCTTGCCGTCGGCCACCCTCCCTTCTGTGGGATGCGACCTGGTGTCTGTATCTGTATCTGTAAAATATCTAATATAATGAACATGACGAAGATGATGACTGAAACTTTAATTGA
>SDVV010021134.1:0-13186 GCA_016164225.1 Gammarus roeselii | reverse complement strand
TATGTATATATATATGTATATATATGTATTGATATATATATTTAACACGTCTATTATCATGCTGCAGAAAGAGCTTCTAGTCCTCTTCCTCCTGTTTTCGTAGCATTTTCGTTTGGTTAAATTCTGTTTATGCAAGGTGTTGCTGCTACAAAATTGATATATAACGAAATATTTGAGGTAGCAATTTTTTTATTTTTGTGTCGACTTACCTCATTCTTTCATTTTTTTCTGTTTTATTCTTGAATTACCGAGAATATTACCAATAAGTTTAAATTATTCCGACATGAAGACATTTTCACAGCCCAACATTGCACTTCGTCGCGGCTTCTTTCTTCGAACTACGTTAACATTATTTTTAAAACTACTAATAGGAACTAAGATCCTTGATAAATACCAAATAATATATCTCCAATAGAAACTTATTTACTTTGAATCGATAATCAACGGAATCAATTTTTGTAACTCCTAATATCAAAATATTTTTTACATTCCTTCTACCTTTTAATGGCCTTACAGTCAACTAATATTCCGAGATCGTTTAAGTCGACCAAAGCAGCAAATCGACAGTGTGTATGTATTTCAGTGTAATAATATTGAACATTTGAAAAGTAACATTCAAATATTGTTCACATTTTACCACGCTAAGGAGCTAACTCTTCATCAAGACCTTCTGTTGGGGCCCGACGCAGATGATGTAATACTCCAACCTTTTTTATATTTGCGGTCCAAGAATCTCCTGGTCATCAGGTGCTTGGTAAATACACAACAGAACTGTAACATCAACATCTACGCCAACATACGTCAGTTTCTGCACTTTATACCGCATTCGTGGCGCCGTCGTGGCGCCATGTATTTATTTCCGTCACTGAAAAAATACGTCGGGTTTTGAAGATCCGATTTCAACATACGTACATACGTGTTTACAACATCCCTATAGTAAGATAGAACGTATAAACGTGTTTGCAACATTCATGCCTTGAGATAGTACGTACATACGTGTTTGCAACATCTCTACAGTGAGATAGTACGTACATACGTGTGTGTTATGCATGTATTATGTTGGTGCGGGCGTACAGGAGAAAACAGTTCAATTTCTATACTATAAAAACATACTGAATATAGTACGTGGCCTCATGTGTAATCTGGTTGGTCTCTTTTTGAGCCCCACGACTTTTTGCTATTCGTAACACGTCTAATTTGTACCTGCTTTGACTGACCGGGTCTGCATTGAAAATATTTCCTAAAGACGATCCTTTTTATCTACAACATCAAATTGGGTGTGCCTTGCTTTCACAATGTGGTTGTGAAGTGTGTTAGCAAATCTACTTGCACAGGGCCACAAATAAAGTGTGTACTTATTACACACTTAGGGGTGTTACCTTTAGTTGCCTTATAATTATCGCTCTTGAGTGTGTATCGATGTTAGTAACTCGTCTAAATTACACCTGCGCCATCCGACTGAGTGTGTGACAATTTAATTGTCTAATAACTATTCATATTCTAGAAACACGCACTTTGTGAAACATCGATACAAAGTTCTCTGCGCTGGAATAATGTCATGAACGTATCAAACACATTTACCACTCTCTCCAAATAGTTTCTTGTATGTATCCTTTGAAAAAAAAGACGTTCAGGCAGAACCCCACGAACGACTTTCCTAAAATTTATACCGTAAACCATCTCAATATGATTCCTTACTCAAGAGCATATGGTCGGAGGGTCCGCAGTCATATCAGCTTTATGTCTTATGCGTTCTAATGATGGATGAACGAATGCGTTCCAATAATGGGTGAACGAGATAGCACACATAACCGTGTAAGTTATACTATTTTCTTGTAATTATTCATACATAAGTACTTACAATCTCACTGCAGAGATGTTACAGTTACAAATTCAAAAGCGAGATATTTGTTTCACGTATTGTACAGCTTTGTCTTCACTTACATTCATACCGCTGGCAAAGGTTGCAGGATTCGTCACTTATATTGCTGGCAAAGATTGCAGGATTAGTCACTTATACCGCTTTCAAAGGTTGCAGGATTAGTCACTTATACCACTGGCAAAGTTTGCAGGATTAGTCACTTATACCGCTTTCAAAGGTTGCAGGATTAGTCACTTATACCGCTGCAAAGATTGCAGGATTAGTCACTTATACCGCTTTCAAAGGTTGCAGGATTAGTCACTTATACCGCTGGCAAAGATTGCAGGATTAGTCACTTATACCGCTTTCAAAGGTTGCAGGATTAGTCACTTATACCACTGGCAAAGGTTGCAGGATTAGTCACTTATACCACTGGCAAAGGTTGCAGGATTAGTCACTTATACCGCTTTAAAAGGTTGCAGGATTAGTCACTTATACCGCTGGCAAAGGTTGCAGGATTAGTCACTTATACCGCTTTCAAAGGTTGCAGGATTCGTCACTTATACCACTGGCAAAGGTTGCAGGATTAGTCACTTATACCGCTTTCAAAGGTTGCAGGATTAGTCACTTATACCACTGGCAAATGTTGCCGGATTAGTCACTTATACCGCTTTCAAAGGTTGCAGGATTCGTCACTTATACCACTGACAAAGGTTGCAGGATTAGTCACTTATACCGCTTTCAAAGGTTGCAGGATTCGTCACTTATACCACTGGCAAATGTTTCAGGGATAGTCACTTATACCGCTGGCAAAGGTTGCAGGATTCGTCACTTATACCGCTGGCAAAGATTGCAGGATTAGTGACTTATACCGCTGGCAAAGATTGCAAGATTAGTCACTTATACCGCTGGCAAAGGTTGCAGGATTCGTCACTTATACCGCTGGCAAAGATTGCAAGATTAGTCACTTATACCGCTGGCAAAGGTTGCAGGATTCGTCACTTATACCGCTGGAAAAGATTGCAAGATTAGTCACTTATACCGCTGGCAGAGGTTGCAGGATTAGTCACGTGCTTCCCCCTTTCTCGGGACCAACTTCCGCGGCGGACTGGCACGCCTGGACCCGAAACTATGCACTACCCGTAAAGGTCATGGACTGCTCACGTGCCTCGGTTCAGAAACTGCGTCTGTGGTCGTTACTTTGAATAAGAATGTCAGCTTTCAAGAGCGTGACGTCTTGTACAATATATAACTCAATATTGTTTGCAAGTTCATGATAAAATGCCATTCAAACCCGGCATTCTAAACATTTCTTTCAGACAGAGAGAAGAGTTATATGTGAACAGATTATTGACGAGTGTTTATCTGTGAGCTGTTGCAACGATATAATTTGGGTTTACCCCCATCATCAAAATGAAAATGTTTTGTGAGCGTCAATCCCCAGATGCAGCCGTTGTACCACAACCGTGCAACTTATTTCACGAGGATCACAGGATTTCTTACAAATTATTTATGTTCCTTGGAAAAAAACACGTAAGAGACAATTTTAATCTTGCATACCAGCCATCATATCTCGCGTAACGACCATTATATCCCGCTCAACAACCACTAGATCTCGTTTAACGTTCATTTCATCTTGCTTAGCGACCATTATATCTTACTTCGCAATATTATATCTCGCGTAACGGACATTACCTCTCTCTTAGCGGCCATTATATCCTGCCTAATGACCTTTATATCATGCTTGCCGATCATTACATTATGCTCCACGACTATTATATCCTGCTTAGCTACCATTATACCTTGCTTGAAACACAAATATGATGGTGATGACCCACCTATTTGGGTCGTGGCTTCATCATTAATATTCTATGTGCTCCAGTGATAATGACCGCGTGTTCACGGAGCACATCTTGAAGAATTATGTCATTCGATCCAGTTTCTGGCGACTTTTTCTGCCTCTGATGATCATCTATTTCTTGAATTGAATCATTTTTAATGTGACTGGACGAAGAACTGAATAGTCTTGTGACTATGCAATAACCAGTTTGACGTGCATAGTCAAACTGGTTATTGACTGTGCACGTTATTCTCTAGGGTCAGTTTGCAAACTAATTTCCTCTGGCCAGTAGTATTTGGAAGTGCATAGCTCAATTTTGAAACTTTAAGTGAGGGTTAGAAGAAAAAAAAAGGTTCGTTGCGCACAGGTATTACTCAGAAACATCCTTCCTCTGTAATATACCTGATCTTTTGGAACGGACCAAACAGATAACACTAGATCACCACTTGAGCAGCGTTGAGGTCTCTACTGTGATGAACGACTTTTGACCTGGCCAACAGTAATTGTTACCATGCACTAACCACATTGCTGTTGGTCTTTTGTACTCATATGATTTTGCTCGTCCTTGTCTACATAAATGACATTGTAAACACTAATGGCACGTTGCCCTTTCTTCATTTTGTAGATGATACTTCAGGTTATTTGACCTGAAAAATCCTAATTATACTTTTTCTAATGTAAATAAACAATTGGTCGACATCTCAAGCAGGTCACATCAAATAGGTTGACGCTTAATGTCCAAGAAGAAGATGCCCTCCAACACACAGGTCGAATTGAAAGGTCAATCATTTGTAAACGAAGCAAATACAGAGTATCTCGGTGTAGTAGTGGACCAGAGATAACAACAAAGAGAACGTCTCAATTGTTGCCGTGAAATTATCCGACTCGCGTAGCATCCTTCACAGAAGACAAAATTATCCAAAAACTGCTCGGAAGAAAGTATTTTTTACTACAGCCTTTGACATCTTTTCCTGGCTCACTGTATAAACAAGTATGCTTCTACCTACAAAACCAAGCTAAGAGACATTATTCTTAGTATAGAGCGTCACTGGAACACTGTCACATGCCAGCAGACTTGCCGACACTTTTCCTCTTTTGTCAGAATCTGCTTCCACTGTGTAGCATCATTAACTTTCCACTCCAGTGTTTGTTTACACAGCTTTGAATCTAATAACGAACATTGATAACGATTTTATTCGTGAGTAATAACCCTACACATAATCTTCGTAACAATACGGATTTGCAAATCACCGTCACTCGTCAAACACAACCCCAACTATTTTTTAAATCCAGGGCAGCTATAACATGGAATTCAATTGCTTCTGGTATGAGGACGAGTAGCAGTATTTGTAACTCTAAACTTAAACCAAAATTTTACTTTTTTGAATTTGTGCATGAAGAATTTCTTGTTGTCAATAAACTTTCTTTATGTAATTACCAACTAAATTACATGTTATTAATCAGAGTAAGTTTGAGGACAATCATTAAAGATTTTCTTATTATTGCAATCATATTTTCTGTTATCTCTTTCACGTAGAAGCCTGTTCAAATATCAGACTCATCTTAGTGACTCATTGAAATGTTTTCTCCCTGTGTATATTTAACATGTCTTGTCAACTATGTAATAAATTTCATTTATGTGTTCTGTGTGTCCAACATTCAGTGAGGAATTACTTCAAACTCATATTAAACATTTTTATTCCCAGTTTCCATATTAAATATCAGTTCTAACATAAAATTATCATAATTAAGTAACAGTTTGTTGAACTTTTTTTTTTTTTTTTACTGAAAATCAATAGTACTATGTAACGTTTTCCTTTGTTTCGACATATTGAATTATGGAGAATGTCCTTCAACAATGCCCATTGATTGGTGGGACGTAGAGGTGCATATCATCTGAAATTGATCAACCTGTCATGTGTTTCATGAAATTCTTAAGGATTACTTCTGTACCTCAATCAACAAGCTGTTTTCGCGATCGTGTAGTCCTCCCGCAATTCCTGAACAAGGAATTGCGGACTTGCTCTAGCATGATGACAGCTCAGTCGGTGGTCAGTCGGAACCATGTTTCCGTCACGGGCCTTAATTCTCGATCTGCAACCATTACGAAAAAAATCTTCTGAAAACTCGTTCACCGTGCACAGCATTGTGGCTTTAGCTCAATAACTCATCTATTCACGAAGCCATATGGAAACGAGCCTAGAATATGACGAAAAATACCTTATATGTTTTATCTATCAATATTCCAGTCGGAACAGCTGCTCTTGTCGTCGAATGTGTCGAGTGACTTTTGATGGCAACACATCGGTAGGTCCTCTCTTCCCTAACAATGTCACCAGATGCAGCATTAACACGTAAAAAGTGAGACAACTTATCGGTAAGTGATTATCTTGGAGAGTTAATAACGTACTGTCGGGACACGCCTCGGCGCAGTCCAATCTGTTGTTTACGGATTCCCTCACTTCCGACGCTTAGATGATAAGCCCGCGTCGAGTGGTATATAGTCTGTGTAATACACTTTAATTTGTGTGCTTTATACGTCTGGAGATGTAAGGCTTGACTTTACGAAACTGTTGTCTTACGTTAAACCTGTCAAAAATCCTTTCAATTTTAGTTCTTTTTCACTGCAGCACGTATACCGAGTGCGACTGATATACCTACGACTATGTGATATCAGTTGTCTCGGTTGCATAGTTTTCACAGCAAATCAGGGAAAGGAGACATATTCAAATCAATGATAACTGCCATCCTGAATAGTACTTTATAATATTATACAAAACAAATCTTGAAATACATGAAAGATTTTATTACCATATATGTTTAGAACAATTCTGCTACTAGTGAACATCCACCGTGCATAATATGATCCTAATTACCTATTTAGTAATGATGACGAGCAAAGTTCATACAAAGAAACAGAAAATGAACCCGGAAAAGCAAAATGCTTGGAGGGCAACTAACTAGACCTAATTCTACCCTGACAGTGACCTAACTTGAGTACAACCAAATACTGCATCGAAAACAACTACACCTTAGAATAAAAATAAAAACAAATATGACATGATACATAATGAATATGATACATTTGTAGCCAATTGTATAATTATTGAGAAACAAAATGTTCCTCTAGTATGGATTAAATGTAAACTGAGATTTAGCCTCTCTTTACTTTCAAATATTACATGACTCGATTTTTCGTAGAGTGTGATTGTAAATCAGACTAGTTCATCAGGAAAATAATATGATGCCAATCAGGGTCAGGATGAACTGTTTTGTACATGTAGACCAGGGTTTGGATGCCATGTAGATTCTAAATATTTTAGAATATTCATCGATTCAAAATATTGCTTATGAAAGGTAATTCATAGATGGGCATGCTTATTTGCATTGTTATTATTTTATCAGTTACTTTTTTAATGACTTGTAACTTATGCTACAATTCCATGGTCGGAAATACGGTTGAACTTGTGAAAAATACATAGTCTGGAGAACTTCTGTCTGAAGAAAAGATTTCAATTTATACAGGATACCAACTGATTTGCATAATATAGTCGGAATGCAATTTTCATGATATTTGAATGTGAGATGACGGTCGAGATGACGGTCGAGATGACGAGATGACGAGATGACGGTCGAGATATATCGACGGTCGATGACGGTCGAGATATATCGACGGTCGATGACGGTCGAGATATATCGACGGTCGATGACGGTCGAGATATATGCCGAGGAACTTGATTTAATCCACATTACTAATATTAGGGTTTCCCATCTTTTACAAAAGAATGCTAATGTTAGGTTTGTATGAAAACGTTCTAATTTCGTTTTGTCAGCATTTATACTTATGTTGTTTGTGTCCAGTCAGCTATTTACTGATATTAATTCGTTGTTTAATTTTATTGTTATTTACATACCTGTTTTTGAGAATGAGGCTGGCGAGGCGCTATCATCGGCAAACAAGATACACTTGAATACATCTGAAGAATTTGGAAGATTGAACCTTGAGGGAATCCTTGACTTTCATTGAGTAGAATTTATTAACAGTCAGTGATTACAGTGTATTGTTGTCTATTGAAAGGTGCGATCCGTATCAATCCAACGCTAACCCACGTACTTTATAAGAGCACAACCTGGACATTAAATAAAATGGGCAACGCTCTCCATGTGCCTTTAGAATGTTTGAAAAATGTTATAATTCCATTTTATCTAAATCTAAATTTGAAAAAAAATTGTCTAAGATTGTTTGCACTGTTGATTTTTACTCCGAATTCCCCATCGGCCGAGACAATGAGAGTCTCGTTACTCTGAATAACAATACGGTTCATTGTATGCCACTAACAGCTGTTTGGTTCATTGAGTGCCATTAACAGCTGTTGGTTTCATTGCATGTCATTAACAGCTGTTTGGTTCATTGTATGTCATTAACAGCTGTTTGGTTCATTGAGTGCCGTTAACAGCTGTTTGGTTCATTGAGTGCCATTAACAGCTGTTTGGTTCATTGAGTGCCATTAACAGTTGTTTGTTTCATTGCATGTCATTAACAGCTGATTGGTTCATTGAGTGCCATTAACAGCTGTTTGGTTCATTGAGTGCCATTAACAGCTGTTTGGTTCATTGAGTGCCATTAACAGTTGTTCTGTTCATTGAGTGCCATTCTAATCGAATGTCTCATTAAACATAGGTAATGTTGAAATTGGTCAAAAATAACTGATATTTTCTCATTCTAATTTTTGGAAATGGGGATGACTCATTTTTTTTTGAGATTGATAAAATTTACCGGATTCGAATGAACCAATATATTTGAGATGCTAAAGCAGGGGCCACGAGATCTCACCCATCATTAATAACTTCAATAGGTACCGGGAATATCTTTCATCTCATGTTCTCAAGAGATGCACTATAATTTCTTTCATTTAGTGGCGATATTGCTTCAAGGAAGAACTAATAAGGGTGATCATATTGCATGTAATTGAATTGACCAATAGGCGTACAGATATTAGATTCAGAATCATTGTCTTAACTAAAACAACGAAGAACTCTTTGAACACGTTGGCAACATCAACTTTATTTTTGCATCTCATGTCGTTGTACACAACAGTATTAAAAATGCTTTCTTTATATTGAAGACTGCTTAGCGAAGAAATCAATTCAGTTTGTTGCAAGTAGTAATTGGTGATGTCTTACAGTCGTTAAACGTGTCGTGGAATTATGGTTACGAGATACAACTCGGTGCTCTCACTTTCAAGGCACTAATCTGACTCCATATAATTTTGATCAAAAATGATTGATTAATATGAAATGAGGTTGAGTAACTTAACTGAGAGAAGACATCCAAGGTAATATAGAAGGGGTAAAGACGGGAGATAGGAAAGCCGGCAAGAAAATCAGGACGCTGTTGCTTCACAGCGGGTAATCTTCACTGATGCTTCTTCTACAATTATGGACGAAAGGTCCACGAGTTTGTCTCAAGGCCTGCCAGCAAGAGGTTGGCGTACAAATGGAGGTAGTGTTCCTTTTCTGCGCCAATCCGCAGCATAAAATGGAGGGTGCACACAAAAATGATTGGCTAAACCAAATATGTCACATGAGAGATAATTATACACCATTCTGCCTGACTCATACAGGCAGACAGATTGGGTGCATGTAGTAAATTGACATAAAAGTAGAAATAGTATACCCCTATGAGTGTAGCTACCAGGAATAAAATGTGAGGCTTAAGCTCCATAGTAGTTGTAGGATATTTGAACCTACTTGAAAATATGTTATTTGCACTATATTTCTATACATAGGCACGAGTCAAGGTAGGGGTGCTACTCAGACCTAAAGATCGCTAACATGTGAGCATAATACCAATTTGAAAATCTTATTCTAGCTAATCAAGGATGATGCCTTGGTTATACACATGTGCATGTATGTATATACATTGGAAATGCTTGAAAGGTGGGCCGAGGAATTCCCTATAGCTAGCTGCAACTGTACATTTTTGTAAGGATGAAATCCTGCATCCAGGTGGATACAGGGGATATCCTACTGTAGAGATCTATAATGAAATTATTAGTCTGCTCTAGATTTAGAAACCTAGTGTGAGATACTGGAGTAGGCACCTAGTGAAATACTGTTACTCTAACCAGTTTCCGTGAACTCTTTGGGGCTCCAAGGTATAGCCTTCGTTAATGTAGTTGGTGATCAATTTACCTTACCACATGTATTGGCCACTAGTACCTAGCTGAACATTTACTATTTAGTTAGATGGGCCTGTGACATGGAGTTAACAGTGAAATTTATAATTTCTCAGTGGATTTTTTCCTACTCATATAAATATATACACTTCACTAACTAATTATTATTCACACTATCTGAAGACATTAGCCACAAAGTTACTAGCTTTGGCATGTGGCAGCAGTTCGTTTCCACAACAAATCGTTTTAAGTAAATAGAACAACACTCAATGGATTCTCTGATTCAAACAGGAACAGACACACGACGTGTTGCTTAATCGAGCTCCGGGGAGTTAAGAAAACCCTCTCGCGTGTTTATCTGAGGAGGCGTTGTTGCCATATTTGTCTCAAGGTTTTAATCTGAATCATTTATTCCTTCTGATGAATATGTTCCATGGCTTTTTGTGCGTGGGTATACGTATATATTTAACAAAAAAACAATATTTGTTGCACTGCCATTATGGTTGGAAGCAGTTTGTACTAGCTGAACGGTAATGTTGTAGCTACCTACAGGGAGATGCAAGCAATGAGATCAAAAGAGGTGATTGCTTAATAACAATAGGTGCTTGAGATGCCCGTATAATGTGTTTAGTGTTATTAGGATATAGTAGGGTCAAATTGGAACCTCTACAGAACTATTGCACAGGAAGAGCGCGGAAGAGGAGAAGAGCAGATAGAAGTAAATTGCAAGCAATGCTTTCAGAGATGAAACAAGGAAAAATGTGGCACTTCTGATCATGAAAGGAGAAAATCTGGAAGGAATGGTATAGATTCCTCAATGGGAAGGACAGGTGCCTGGAGGAGGCCCAATCGTGGAAGTAGCCATCATTAATGAGAGGTATTGAAGAGGACAGATCAGATAAAAAATTTAGCGCATCGTCTTGGAGGAAATAGGTGGGGATGGGGTCAAAGGAATAGAACCCCGAGAGAGTAAAACCTGCTTTTGGTTAGTTCATAATTGTTGACGAGGGTGATGAAAGTTTCACTGCTAAGGAGGTTAAGCTGGAGCTGAAAAAAACAAAAAGAAAACGGCGGGTTCAGACAGTATCTTGGACGAGATATATCAGAAATGTGGGTTGGTGGCTCATGACAGAGGGGCTTAGGATTTTTTCAAGTGCTTTTTCTGAGATAAAAGAGTTATTAGATATTGGGCTAAATGCATGGTGAAACCTTTACACATAGGACGCCACATGAATGAGATGGAAAAAAACTATCGCTCAAAAATGCTGGCAGACACCATTGGAAACATTTTCTGTGCACTTCTGTATGGCAGCATGGCGAGCACTGCATAAGTTATAGGTATCTTTGGGGAAAAGAAAAATGATTTTAGAAGAGATGGCAGCAGGACGGACAATCTCTTTATCTGCGAGAAATAATAGATAAAAGGAAAAGGGAAGGAAATCAGACAGAAAGAAAGAAAGAGAGGAAGAAAGATGTACTTAGATACCAAACATAGAGATAGTTTATGATAATAAGGATAGGGACAGCCTGTGGGAATGCTTTAAGGAGTGAGTTATAGCTGGAAATTGGTGAACATCGTCAAATTCCTGTACGATGAAAAAAAAATCTCATCAATCTAGGGCACAGAGAAACAAAGAGAAAACATCTGTCCCTCTCATGTTCAGTATTTATGCAGAGGAATTATCGGCTAGAATTTAGCTGTTCGGTCGTAGGGGAAAATTGGACTTGATGGCATGCAAAAAACGGACCCTATCAGTACTACTGTTGGCAGACGACCTTGTTTTGGTGGCAAGGGATGGGGGAAACCTTCCAAGTGATGTAAGATATCATCCGCAAATTTGGAAGAGATTTTGGGGTCCGCTTCAGCAAGGAGAACAGCTCGGTTGTGGTGGTTAATTGAACGAGCATGCCGAGGGAACGACGTAGCAGCTAGCAGGGGTGGATATGGATAATGTTAAACGAAAGAACTATCTGAGGATCACACTTGCCGGCTCGGCGAAGGTAACGCCAAGGGGAGAAGACGACCAAGGCCAGATAATGATGGAGTAGTCTGGCCGGAATTAGTAGGTATAGAGCTAATAAATACGAAGTAATAAAAGGGCTTTGGAAAAGCGTGGCGGTCCCTCGCATTATGTAAGGATGGAAGTGCAAGGGTTTACAAAAGGAGAATTGAAGGGGCTGAAGAAGACTCAAATTTGGGTAGGGATATTGGGTCTAGATGCAACAGGTTTTGTTGTGACTGAAACGGTCAAGCGGGAACGGGGTGAAGCTCCTTCGAGGAGTGAGCCACACAGTCCAAACTAAACTGTAGACTGCGTTAAGATCTAATGGGGGAAAATAAGGGGGAAAATGGTGTATAGATTGAAAAAGGGAAAACATTACGGTGGGGGGACTAAACGATGGCGGTAAAGAAAAGCAAACAAAACAAGCTGCAAAGATTAAAAACGTTGGGCTGGGCTGAGGGAGAGAACAGAATATGGACAGCGATCTGAGAAGAGAAGTGAGGAAGGAATTTGAAGAGCAAGATTTAAATGACACTGAAAGAGTTGGTTCGTAAAGTTGGAGTCAGGAAGTGGATGATAAAATATACTCAGCCTGTTCGAAGGGAAGCCGGGACCAGCTTCTGATAGTGAATATGATGAATCGTTGGGAGTCTCAATGATTTTCATGCGAGAACAAGGAGTTTGGAGCCTCAGGCCAGGACCTGCCGGTGGAATGTGTTAGGAGATCTATGAGGAGTTTTTGAGGACCAGGTTACGGAATCAGTGGAACAATTTCTGCTCAGAAGGACTTCTATGAGAGAGAAATAAAATAATTTACCGATGCAGCGGTGGCTGAGGTGGGTAATATTGCGTAGAATAGCTTGGCAGAGTTGTGGGTGATAGATTAGCACTACGCTGGGAATGAGAGAGGGAAACCAGGGCAGAGAACTGGAGCAATATAGATGATCTTCACGAAGGTAATGGAAAACAGGAAAATAATACTCACGGAGATCATAGGCAGCAAAACGGAATAATGACCTCTGAGGCGGGGGGATAGCTCAGAGGCTTTATACGTGAATTTTATTATCTAGAACTTGGCTGCTGTCACTCATCACCTTCGTTCAGAACTGACTGTTGGGGCATTCCCTGATATTTCAGGTAGGTTAGTGTACCGGTTATCTAGAGCCTTTGACCCCTATTCTTCTCAGATGTTGTAGCAGGGTTGTCCTTCTCTATGAGGAGGGCTAACTTTCTAGCAGTGCTACATGGAGTATTCAGCTCAAATATATTTTAAAAGGAAAGCCTTGATACCTACTTCGGGTAT
>SDVV010021133.1:1977-13186 GCA_016164225.1 Gammarus roeselii | reverse complement strand
AAACGACTGCCATAACTTATTACCGAGACTTTATCATCGACAGTAATCTATGGCAAGGAAAAGGGAGACTACCATGACTTATTACCGAGACTTTATCATCGGCAGTAATCTATGGCAGGGAAAAGGGAGACTACCATGACTTATTACCGAGACTTCATCATCGTCAGCAATAGGCGTCATGGAAAAGGAGACTGCCATGACTTATTACCGAGACTTCATCATCAACAGTAACAGATGGCATGGTAAAGGGACTGCCATGACTTATTACCGAGACTTCATCATCGACAGCAATAGGCGTCATAGAAAAAGAGACTCCCATGTCTCATCACTCAAATTGCTTCATCGATCGAGCGTATCATCGTAGATTATCAGCGTCATGACCCGTTACCGTATAAACATGTTCTACAGAGATTATCGTCACAGGTAAGCTGCCTCTGTTCAAGTGCACTAAAAACAGTATAAACTGACGGCCTATTGAATGAAAGATATCCATTTTCCCCTTAACTCTATTCATCACGCCCAATACGAACACGCGTATTTAACGGCCAAGACCATTAATGGTTTCCTGTGTCAGCAGGCAAATTGATATACCAGAGTTTATCATATTATAATGGATGCTTCCCATCATCAGACACCGAATTAATAAAAAAAGGACAAATTTCATGTTATTGTCATATTCATCTATAAGAATTCGACTAAGCGCGGTCCCCGTGTGACTGATGGAGCGACGAGCGACAACCTCCAACGCCGATTTCCTGAAAAGCACTGATAATGTGTTAGCTGCGGCAGTATCGCAGCACTTCAACGTTCCCCCGCGATGCCGGGAACGCAATCTCTGGAACACTGCAATCAAATCATGCCCCTCCTTACATCACGAGGTTTTTATTTTATATTCTTACTAAACATCGAAGACAGCGTCACTAAGCTAGATAAAAAAAATGAACCGTAAAAAAGAGCAAATTCGTGAATCATTGAGAGGACACCGTCGGGATATGGATAGTCGTAAATCACTGAGGTTAATCGTAAATCGCTACAACGATATAGCAATGGAATAATAATTTTTTATTAGGAGCCTATTAGTGAATTATTCACCTTGCAAAGTTAAACATCTGCATGGTCTGTCGGGCTCTAGATAACCTGACTTGTTAATAGGTTGGTATACGTTCATCGTATAACTTTCCTCACAGATGGTGTCGCCGACAAATAGTTTCATAAAACAGCCAGACGACTTTACAGTTTCCCTCACCTCTACTTTGTGTGTTGAACTAACTACTAGTATAGAGGAAAACAAAATAACCAAGTCTGGGGCTATCATCACAAAACCATTACTATTTATTAATCAACTATCCTCGCAACTTTGATGTATCAGTGGCTAGTGCGTAATCACAACACAATATTTTAGATTGTACGTTACTCAATCTGTGATCATCATAACTAGGATGAATATATACACCTGTCGAGCAGACCGGCCGAGTTATCCTTCCCCGATCATTATTCATCGAATCTACAATTGAATAGAGGAAGGAATTCTAAAATAAATACTCCCAGGCTATCCATCGTATCGTGAATACAATTACGATGGACGGAATAGCATCCGTTATTATTAATAGACGCGCGTTCATTGTGAGTTTGAAGAATTTATGTGTCGAAGAAAAATGACCGGGTTTCGAAAATTGAAGCAAATAACATAACTGGAATGCATCAAAGGCATTTGCATTTCTTTACTTGTATAATTTTGATGTAACTTTCAGTTACTGGCAGCGAGATTACGTCCGTTAGCAGGTCATAGGCGAATGCGTTTATAACTGAAGCTCCTCAGAATGAACGAGAGATAAGGCCACCCATGTATCCCGATCAGCGTGATGGGCACTGGCTCACAAATAAACGTGATGAGCTCGAGCTCACAACAAGTCATTCAGTCAAAATTTGCGAGTAGGCTGTTCACACTCCGTGCGTACTGTTTCACCTCTGAGAAGCGTTTTGGCAAACACTGGAAGACTAACCCACCCTTATACCAAAAAAACATTGGTGATGACTGTAGCTCAGTTGAGACTTATGGACAAAAACTTTTCGCAGTTTATCAAAGCCGGGCTAGTAGAACACTGCAGACTTGGCGTATTACTGTACTCACAGTAAGATCAGGCTGATAACTACACTTGCAATCACTGATGTTAGAGTGATTTCTAGTCCAATTATTCACATTGTTCATGCACTACGCTAGCACACTTTAGCCTACCTATACCAGCTCATATTTTCCAACGTTCCATGGCCTGTGTGGCCCTTTATTGGTTACAAGTCCATATGGCGTTGGTTTGCTCCTAACCGAAAGAGTTGCTGCTTATTAAACTGTTGAATATTAAATTCTTTACATCTATGTTTACGCTTCATTGCCCGGCCTGGGCATTAACTTGAAACGATGAAAGACATGCACATCTACGTTGTATTTGTTCTGTTAACAATATCCCTACCGAATCGACGCCCTCCAAGACTGACAGATAAAAAAGGTATGTCAACAACACGTTTTTTATTTCTTTTTTATTCCACGTTTGCTGTGCAGGTTGAAGCTCCCGGCAGACGTCCAACATCAGAAAAAAATACATCAGAATAGGAAGTCCATCTGATAGAAGTCGCAAAAATTCGATGTGAATTTTATTTTGAAATATTTGACTCGTGAGGTAATTTTTTACTCAATTGTCATGTTCGGTCATGTTCGGTCAAGCATGCAGCTAGACTGGTCGTCGTTTTTTTTCGTCAAAAATTAGAAGATACAAAATATCTGCAGAATATTGAATCAAACGACAACTTTCTATTTGTACCAACCTCGTGACCTTGACTTGATTTGTTCGAAGCAAAAGCTCCAAAAGAGAGAGGAAGTCCGTTAATAATAAATAATTTTGACAGTCCTGAGGTGCAATATATTTTGCATTATGATTTTTTTATCCTCATTCAGTTTTTAAGTTTTATAACGAGAGTCACAACGTTCAAAGCATAAAATTTTTCTCGACTTTACGTTTGTCGCAGAGAGGTCATTTGGATAGGTTAAATAAATTAAAAATTTGGCTCATGAATTGACTATTACTTCCATTTTCTTTTCGATTTCGAATTCTAAATAAAAGAGCTCCTATGAGAAGTAATAATGCCCACTAAATATTTCAACTGAAAGTAGCGTCAATTATTAAAGGGATAGAGATATCAGAAGATACATGAACATGGCAGGGTATTTCTATTTGAATTGACTCGACAACGTCGTTAACGATTTTTCTTTCACACATAAGTTAATACATTCATAGTATATCCGGAATCGATAATTTTTCGCCTCAATACCTTTTTTTAGGAGATCTCTGTTATCATAAGGTTCCTTTTCCTAAGGTTTCCAATTTCCAGGGTCCTTGCAACAGATGCTCTGCACAATTGGAGAGGACTCAGCTATCGGGCCCTTGCAAGGAAAGGAGGGGTAAAATATCGTTAACAAGCCTACCGATGAGCCTTGACAAATGGGGCATTGGGAAAATCGGTTATCAACGAATGGTGGGAATTAAAAGCACTATGTAGTTAACGTTGTAAAATCTTGAATATTAATGTTTCCTAATATCACTAATGTTATGTAATATTTATTAATAATATTCAGTTAATATTAATATCAATTCAACGATACCACGCCCGCTGATCGAATATTGGAAATAGGATCCCTTTAACTAGCCGAAAAGTTGACCTAGGGGAGTTCATTCACATATACAGATGAGATTAACATAAACTCGCCAAAGTCGCAACAGCATAGGAAAGAATAATGATAACGGACATAATTTTGTTTTTTAGAACGAACAAGTTAAATAATACAGAATACCATTCAGAGTATATCATGACACGGAGTCATTAAGTCATAACATCATACGGCACTGTAGGTCTCCGTAATTTCATTAGAAGACAATCAATAGCCCATTTAAAACACCATTTGACAAGAAACGACCTAGCCTTCGCATGTCATTCATTCAGCCAATGGGACTATCATCAGTCATGCTTAGTGGGCGAAAGAAGTCCATTCCCTTCTAGATAACTTAAATAAAATCATCTGTAAGGGACCACGCCACATAGAATCTGTTTTATATAAAAGAGTATGGAGAAAAACTTGAAAATCACGTGAACGTCGTTATTTGTTTATGGTTAATTCACATATCTCATAAACGTGACTATGTAAACACAAGTGTATTGGGCCAAAATTTCATGTTATTATGAACAAATGAGTGAGTTGCTAGTTGGATCCCTTTCTGCTTTCGGATGATGCGGAATTGGTGACCAATTTTGAGTAGTTATGTAAGCTGGTGTTAGATTTAGGTAGGGAGTGTGAGAGGAGGAAGCTACGAGTCAATCAGGGAAAAAGTGAAGTGTTCGATGAATTACGATGCGAAAGGAATCAGTGTCAGAAAAAAGGTTACTGGTTGAATACACTGATGTAGGAACCAGGTTCGTGTGTGGTGAAGACTTGATAAGTGGAAAGCGAGCTGAAATGTTGATTGAAGGAATTGCTGAAGTTTTCTGTTCACTGAAGTGTGTAATGAGCTGTCGGACCATGGACAACGAGAGGCTTGTATGATGGGGAAGTTGTCCCAACTGTGCTATACGTCCGATATATTTGGGCAAGAGCAGAAGAGATAAGAACGTATAATGTTTTAGAGATGAAATACCTGATGAGAGATTGATGAAAACTGTGATGCAAGCAGAGGTCAGGGGTTGTAGGCCTAGAGGAAGACCGAAGTTAGGGACTTAAATCAATGTATAAACGAAAAAGGACATTGGTGTGGAGATAGTGAGCGAGCGTTCAATTGATGGACGTCAGTGGACAATGATTGTTCATTTGACGCTGCCCTGAGACGGGATTTCCGTATGGTCGGGGAAGCCCGGCAACTATGACAACACGGGAAAACCAGTGAAAGCTGTTGGGCCCTGCTGCTGACAGTGATCTCTTATCTCACTACTGACCCAAAGGGAATGCTGTGGGGTCCTAGCTGGACCCTTTAGAACTTGAAGACTAAGTTTTCGCAGGTGTGTGAGAACATGAGAGGAGTTGGGGGTGTAGCATGCCGTCGGCCTTCTTCCTCAGGGGGATTCGGTCTTGCATATGTATCTGTTTCTACACAAAATATTTTTCTATGAATATTCCAAGCCCATCCTAAAATTGGTTTATAATAAAAATCTGCGAACAATGCACTTGATTCCAGATCAAAAATCTATAGGACATGAGAATATTCACTACTCATAAGGGATATATGAAGTAAGAGATTCCTAAGACTTAAAGCATACCATTTTTATTGTAAATCAGAGCAATAATCGTGAAGTCATTATCGCTCGGAATTACTCCGTCTCTACAGCAAGGAATTAGGGTGAGGTTTAGTCGGCTAACCAACGTTCAACCGTCAGTTTGGTTGACTGATGTTTGGTTGACTGATATTTGGTTGACTTGACTTTGGTTGACTGAGTTTTGGTAGACTGATGTTTGGTTGACTGATGTTTGGTTGACTGATGTTTGGTTGACTGATGTTTGGTTGACTGATGTTTGGTTGACTGATGTTTGGTTGACTGACATTTGGTTAACTGATTTTTGATTTACTGATGTTTAGCATTACTCTGAACTGAAGGCTGTCGGTCACAGCTGTTGAACTTAAGGCAGTCGGTCGGAGCTGTTAGAGGGAAGGCATTCAGCCATAGCTGTTGGGGAGAAGACAGTAGCCACATCTGTTTGAGTCATATGAGATCTGGTGCTTGATGAGGGCTATAAATATCAATGGGAGATAAAGAGGTAGGAAAGACCTTATGAAAAAACATTCTACATTGTGAAGGTAGTGTATTTGATTAGATGCTGCAGCAAGTCACGTATTATGGAAATAAAATAATATGATTCCACCTAATTGTTAGAGCGATTCAACAACTTAAAACGGAATATTAATTTTCACTGTTTCCCTTTCTTTAATTTGGTGTGAGTAACCCGTGAACAATTTTTTGCTCAATCGTTTTAATACACCAAGATCAAGATTCTTCTTCATGAAATATAAAACTCAGTTTTTTCACATAATGACAGGCATTGCATTGCCCTGTATAGCCTTTCAGTCGATGCCAAAACTGAGTTGTTTATGCTGCGGTGTATCCTGAATTCCTGATGAGGGTATTTCAAAAGAGTTTGAACGGAATTTGCAAAATCTTAGTAGGACACAAGTTAACCATGTTCATTCATTTCCTCGTTCGAAAATAACGTTGCATCCAAATCTTCACATCATCAAAATTATCACACGCCTTCTCAAATAGGGATCACAATACCACATAAAAAAGCCGGAGTGCAAATTGGAGTCACGATTGAGAACATTTCTTTGGAAACTCAGTACCCAGGTAACAAATAGCTCTCCCGAGCAGGTTCCCGACTACTGCCGTCCTAAAGCATACTACCACCTGGAAAGCTTCACCAGCTGTTTTGCATGCTAATCTCATGACAAAATTAGGCGTCCTCTGCGAAGGCTGTGCCTGAGTCCACTGAGCAACAAGGACAGGGCAATGGAGATGAAATGTGACCTGGCTTTGCTTCCTCCTTACTATCCCCTAAAGCAAAGAATTACCTCATGTGATTATTGACGAAGCCTCTACCCGCTGACAGATACAGACTATCACATCATTAACAACGTGGAATTGATGAAGCAACAAAATAGGCAGAGAAGAAGTACAACTATGCTTTCCAATAGATATGTCTATTAAATAATTTTACTACTCCCGTATAGAAGGTGAGATGAGAGTATGTATTGTATGCAGCGTTGTTTGCCTGATCTGATTTGCTCTCCTAGCATCACAGTATTCGTGCCAGAGCTTGCGTCTCGGTCCGGGTTTGGTTACCTGATCGAAATGTCACAGCCATCCCTGCTCCCAGCTACGTTAAGCTTCGGCCCGTTCCCCTCCTAGTTGCGAGGCACGATGGGGGACTAGATGAGCGGCGGGAAGATGAGAGAGATGAGGGCGAGATGAGGGGTGAGATGAGGGCAAAATGATGGGCAAGATGAGAGGTGGAATGTGGGCTGAATTGAAGGGTGAGATGAGATCAGGAACGAGGTGATGGATGGAACTTTAGAAGAGATGGGCTAAGGAAAATTAGGGGCGAGATAAGGGGGTAGATTATGGGGGAGAGGGGGTGTGTGAAGAAAAGTGAGATGAAGGGCAAGCTGAGGAGATAGATAAGCAATGTCAAGAGGTATGAGATAAGAAACAAGCTGATAGGCGAATTGGGAGGCAAGATGGAGGGCAAAACTAGGGGCGAGATAAGGAGAAGAGGGACAATGAGGAGATGTTAGGACAAGAGATGAGAGGACGGATGAGGGGTGTGTTGATGGGCGAGATGTGTGAGTATATAAGGGGCAAGATGAGAGACGTGTTGATGAGCGATATGAGAGGAAAGATGAAGGGGGAAAAAATATGAGGTCGAGATGATGAGGGATATAAAGGGAGTGTTAAAGGGTAAATGAGTTGTGAAATGAGAGCGAAATGAGGGTGAACATGCAGAATAAAATTGGAGGCTAAGAGTGGTGTGATGATGAGCGATGTGAGAAGGGATGAAGTGGGAGGCAAAATGAGAGGCAAGAAGATTGGCGCGTTGGGGCAGGAGATAAGGGGTGAGATGAGGGAGATGAGATAAGGGCTGGATGAGGGGAGAAATGGTGGGTGATTTAAAGGATAAAATGAAAGGAGTGATGAGGGAAAGAGGAAAATAAAGATGAGTGGCGAGACGTAGTGTGAGTGGAGGGTGAAATGAGGGGGGGAGAGGAGGGGGGAGGTAAGGCGAGTGATGAGGGATGATGTAAGGAACAAAATAGTGACGATATAACAGGCGAAATGAGGAGTGAGTTGAGCAAGGGGAGGGAGAGATGAGTATAAAATGAGGTGCGAGATGAGGGGTGAGATAAGAGGCGAGATGAGAAGTGAGATGGGAGGCGAGAAGAGAGGCGTGATGAGAGGTGAGGTGGTGGGAGATGAGGGACGAGATAAGAGACGAGATGACGAGCGAGATGTGGGACGAGTGTTTCACGGGAGCTGTTTGCTTAACAACTTATTGTAATAGGTGAGGGTGAAAGCAACAAGAATCATCAACAAGATTATAATAAGGTGTACCAGTCGCAGCAATTATATTTCAATCGCAGCAATTATATCTATGCTCTAGGAATTGAATCCTAATTTTTAAACTTGTATTTATATTTATTTTATACCTCATTATTTGCAGAATTGGTTGTTATTTACCAAGTTAACTAGCACTCTTCTCTCAGGTTCTTGGTCTCGCTTTCGGTTCTCTTGTTCAATGATCATTAGATGCAGAGCTTACTCATTTGAGACCTAATATTACTTCTTCCTAAACTGTTTCAACTATGATTTCATTAAGTCGGTCCAAGTCCATTCGTTCGTCCATGCCGGACACTAAACGCATTTATGCAGAGCTATAAATATCTGCCCTTTCTGTCATTTATACTCTGAACGAGTAACTTCAGTACCTAACAATTAATACAGAGCCTGCCAACAATGCTTGGTCTCTCATGCACAAATTGACCTACCCATTTGATATACTCGTAAAGCTTACCTATATAATATTGAAAACATAGAACCTTCTAAACAGCTCCTTCACCACTAACTTGCAATGTCGGCCATTCTCTGGAAGCGTAACCTCAGCCGCCATCAATGAAAGAGCACAGCCGAGAGTGCTGCTCACTTGGCATATTGCGGGGACAGGCAACAATTTTTGCCGTATTTATCAGACTATGCTAATTACTTTCAGCATTACGCTTTGTAGTCAGAGTCCCTCATTATAAAGCTAAGCGAGACACTGCAGTGCTTCATTTGCAAGTTGTGAACTCAGTTTGCTCTCTTGTCCGCAAAATGCAGTCATTAAGGGGATCCTTTCCGATGATGTAAAAGATGGTACCGAAAATAATGTGAGGACATTTTTTGAAATGAAAATAAAAATATCGACTCCCTATAAATAGTACATAGATGAGGCCGGCGATGGCTGCCACTTGATATGAGGAGTTTATAAAAGTTTTTGGTTAGAAAATTGTTTGAAAGACGCCCTTGTCTTCATTACATGCATTTTTTAAACTGATTGAAATAGATGAATACAATGACCTTGGAATTACTGAAATAAATTAGAAATGAAGTTATAAGAGGCCGGTGATTTATTTCAAAAACTTGTTCACCACGCGAATTTAATAGTGTTAGTATTCATAACTGGAGGCATAGTTGTGATCAAATGTTATATTTTTATCAATTAAGATTGTAATTGAGGAAAAAATATTATCCTTCCGACCAGGAGACGAAGTAATATGTGTCTCCGCACGAGAAGAGAGTTTCATCGCAGATGGCTGCCACGCTGTGACACGCATTCTTGAAAAACATCTCCCATTGCCAAGTCATAAATTTGCTGATAGAAAGACAGATTGTCTTGAGTCGTGTTCTGCAACACTCTGAGGCAACTAAAATGACAACGATCTAAATAGTGACGAAAATAATGTGATTCAAATGGGGAACATTTATAGTGTTCGTGTTGGCATCACCCTTCGTGTTCTTTATGATGCAGCAAAGAAACATCGTGCGATGGAGTACAATAAGCAAGCAAAGTGATATGTTGACCAACGTGAACACATTTAGTTTGGTAGGGTAATTTTGATATTGTTTGCTCCAGTTCCCACGAGGACCAATCCCAACTACGTCATCAACAATTGATAGCATACAATTCATCTTCAATTCTAGATGCGTGCAATTCTCAACAATGGTAGGGCTGTTCAGCTTCAATGCCAGATGACTGCAAGTGCACAACAGACGGTGAGGGCCTGCGCTTCAGCTTCAATGCCAGATGACTGCAATTGCACAACAGACGGCGAGGGCCAGCGTTCATCAAAATGCATCGAACCCGTCGTTTATTCATGCTTTTTCGCCCCTGGGAGGACAGCTGGTGGAGCTTAGAGGCTCTTCGAACTGATGGTTAGAAACAAAATTACGTTTGGCTCCCGCTCGGACGTCTTAAGCGTCACTTGGAGACCGATAATGCATTAAACTATTTGAGCCCTGCAGACGACGGTACCGGACGGGGAGCTGTAGTTAAGATATTCAAGCACTCTGCTATTGTAAACATTACTTTACAATTACATTACTTTACAATTGTTTTGAATCATTGTTTTGAACAACAAAGAATCAATTCTTCAGTGTGTTGTACATAACAAACTGAACAAATAACTACGAATTACTACAAGTTTTGAGACATTGATTATCTGAAACCAAAAGTGATTCCTGCCTCATAGATAATGAAAGCAGAATAATCACTCCTGTTTGTTTGTTATAATTCTAATTAAAATTTACCTTCCAATTAGGTCTTCTACATTGTCAAGCCTTACGTCACAATGTTTTGTTATCACTATTGCCTGAAAACCTTAAGCAAATCAATTTAGAAATGAAACATAACGTAGGTAGCCTGGGTCATTGAAGTATTAAGCTGAACCCACTGTTGGTGTTATTCTGAACATTATCTGAATTTCTTTATGAGGACAATCACAATTCTTTCGGGGAGGGTAGAGATCATCTTTAGACAATATTATGATACCGGGGTTTACTAATAAACATGAATTCTCTAGGGTGATTCAGAGCATGTATACACCTAAATATGTGCCTTCTAAACCGAAAAACAAACAGGACTGATGCAAGCGGTGATTTAATTGATAGACATACCCAGAATTGAAACACGGTTCCGAGAATAAACACTTCTAATATTATTGGTGTGTGTTCGCACCAAGTAATTTACGATGTTGATTGTATTCTATCAAGTGTTGACGTAGTTGAGTTTGGACCTCGTGTGAACTGGAGCAAATAATATCAAAATTACCCTACCAAACTAAATGTGATCACGCTGGTCAACACATCACTTTATTTGCTTATTGTACTCCATCGCACGATGTTTCTTTGCTGCATCATCCGACATACATGAATACGACAAAATAAATAACACGAAGGGTGTTGCCAACACGAACAGAACACTGGAACTGATCCCCATCAGAATAACATTATTTTCGTCATTATTTAAATCAATGTCATTTTAGTTTGCCCGCATCCGCCTCAGAATGTTTGCTGAACACTACTCACACAAACTAACATTCTATCAGCAAGTTTATGGTCATTCGAACCTGACCTCACAAGTTTCCTG